>CAUYON010139496.1:0-13480 GCA_963573935.1 Arctocebus calabarensis
TGTACTGTATTGTATAAAACCTGGTGTTTAAATGAAGCTTATGAAACTATCTGTAACATATTTTGCACTTTGAAAAACCTTGTATATTACCATATGTTGTTAGGTTTACAGAGAGTTCCCCTTAGGGAAAAGTAAGGGAAGTACATTGAAAAGAGGGTGGGTTTATTTTAGTGGCTGACTAACAAGTAACATTGGGGTTTTAAAAAGAGATAAGAAGTTAACAAATATCCTAAAAGCAAAGAAGTAATCCAAGATTTATTCTAGTGTCCTAATGATCAGAACTTGTTAATGAGACCCTGCTTGTTTATAGAAAGAGTCCAATGTTTTCCTGAGAGAGATGTTTGTCCAACAGATACAACAGCACTGATGCCTCTTACTTGATGGTGTCAGCGACCCAGCCACCTTGTACATTCACTACACTTGAGCTCTTTGTCGGTGGCTGCTAAGAGGAAACTGACCCTGCACTGGAGGGATGGTGCACACAGGACCTGGCTGGGTCGCCATCTGCACCGGTTGCTGTGCAAGCACATTTTTGGAGTTAAAGCATACTTTTGGTACGAACAAAATTTGTCATCACAGGGTCTTGTTTCTGTTGTTTTATTGTTTCTTTTTTTCTTATCGTTTTATGTTTCGTTTTTATGCCTTGTTATTTTAAGTAAGGCTGTAATGCCTTTCTCTGGATTGTCAGAATTAACTAGATGTACCTAAGTTATATGGCCAAGTTGGGGTGTGGGACAGCTTACTACACATTTGGGGTTTACGTGTTCACATTTAATTTCATATTTTTTTTAATAAAGTAATGGTCTCCTCGCTGTCTAAAAATAATGAGAAAGCCCTTTATGTTTGTTTCCACATAAAGATTAGCTATAAAATTGACGATTTTCCCAAAAGGGACAATAATATCTAATTATGGTTTACGTTAGGGGCAACATGTTTCATTTTCTTTCAAATTATATTAGGTTTGGTGAGTTTGGGTATTAAAAGTTATTTCATGCAGCTAAGCTTTATTCCTAGCATTTCTTCTTCCTCTCTATTTTCTAAGGTATTTTTATGAGAATCTGTCTATTTACAAAAGCTCATTAGTCCATTCATGGTATAGTAATGTGCTGTTAAATGCTATGAATTTCTTTATTTCTAACTACTGACCCCTTTTATGTGGTGGTGATAAAATATACTTTACACTGGGTATGAGATATTTATTCTTTAAATAAACTGAAAATTTTTTTAATAGAACCACAGAACTGCAGGACAGTTTATGAAATAGGTAGAACTATCAGTGAGTTTTCCTTTAAACTGAGAAATCATGTTATTTAGAAGGAAAACTAATCTTAAATATACTATATCTAATAAATAATGACTTTATTTTTATGAAATAGCAAAGTATATGGAAATTAATATGGTTGGTGATGTTGGACAGTGGGAAAGTGTCTGGAATATTCACCTGCCTTATCCGAATTTTACTTAAAACTTGTTATTAAAATCTAATAGTTTTTGCTTCCTTTCTTTTCCTAAACATTTGTCTCCATTTTTCAGGTGTGTAAGAGAAGGACTAACAATGACATCTCATATATTTTGAGTAAAAATTAAAGCTGTTTTCCAGGCCCACTCAAATTTGACTGTTGTCTTCCTCCGTTATTTTCAGAATTGAAGATTATTATTGTGAAATAAATCAAATAGATTCTCTCTCCTTTATTTTTAAATTTGAATGTAATATATACTTTAAGATTGCTCTGTTATTTTTCCACACACATCAATATGAACATAGTTTTATTTTATGTGATGAATATATGCAGAATGACAAAACCAGATTGAAAACACCCTGGCTTTCATTTCTAAAGCCCTAAAGTTAATTATTAATCATGATTTTTAAATATTTGATTTCTAAATAAATCATTCCCTGATGATTTAATCAAAGTGTCACTGAGAACTCCAAGCAGAAGCAATTGAAGCCAAAATATGATTTGTATACATAATTATACTAGCTGCTGATTTGCATTGCTCATGTAACAATTTTAATTCTAAGATATACATACATGGCAGAGTACAAAAGCAAATGTTTTTGAAAATGCATCATTTTCAAAAGATTTATTTGGGCAGGTAGTAGCACCCAATACATTTTCTAAAAGTTTTGATAATCACTCTAAGAAGGCACTGATTGTAACTTCACCATCTCATCAAAATTTGCTCTAAGATTTTCAGTCAAGCTCACTCAAGAAAGAATTAGATTTAAAATGTGCCTAAGTTTTGTTATGTGTTTGTGTCTAACCATCATATTTATCTCTAATCATCATGAAAAGCAAAACACAGAAATGCATCTATGGGTAACTAAATTTGTCTTTTTATGTTGTACAGTTACTTCATTGAAAATGTTTAGTGCCTATCTTCTCTGCCATGGCCACTATATATATGTTGGATGTTTTTAAATAATTCAGATACCTCTGCAGATTTAAGACTTTTATTGGATTAAAGTTCAGAGCCTAAATGTCCTCTTCTGAGAAGTGGAAACAACTACCTTGTAGGCTTTCGGGAATGACATATATGTGTGTGTGTGTGTGTATATATATATAATATACATATGGCTTATGGATAAGCCAGGTATGTGAGATATATTTAGCAGTTTTTTCCTTCATTCTTTAATAAATATGTTATGCACTTATGAAGCAAAAGACTGTAGGTATGGGGTAAATGATGTTCCCCCCAAAATTCATAGGTTGAAGTCCTAACTCCTAGTACCTTAGATGCAACTCTGGTGATAGGGCCTTTATAAAGGTGATTGTATTAAAATGAGGTCCTTCAGTCAGGCCTTAATCTATTCTGACTAGTGTCATAGAGCAGGACTTTTGGACATACAACGAGACACTAGGGATGGTCCCCAATGTGGGAAAGGCCACAGGAGGACACAGTGAGAAGGCCGCCATTGAGCTATGAGTGGAGGCTTCAGAATAGACAATACTTCCCACCACCTTGATCTTGGACTTCTAGCCTTCAGAACTTCATAAGAAAGTAAGATTTTGATGTTTAAACTACCCAGCTGAGTAGTTTAAACTTGACTACTCAAGTAATCAAGTAGTTTGTTATGGCAGCCCTGGTAAAATAAATGCATCACATTTTCTTTTGTGTTAATTTGTCTGATGAATGTCTACCCTCTGGTACTTGCAAGTCTTTAGTCCTCACACCCTTGTTGCCCCAAACCTCAGACTATTTTCTAGCATTATGTCAGGGCTATAGTTGTCACATTAACTAATGGAGAATAAGAGAGATATATTGAATTGCAACTGCTGAGAAGCCAGCTAGCTACTTGAATACCAAAATAGTATAGCATAAAAATTCAAAATCGTGTCTCACTTAAGAGTTGGAGGCTAATTTTTTGGTAAAGATGCAAGCTCTCTCATACCAAGAACTAACTATACCAGCAGAGTTAAGGTGCTTACTTCCTCACGCTGTCTGAAAGAATATTGCTGAGTCTTTCAAGGCACAACCAAGAGAAGTCTTCATTTAGAACAGTTGAGCAATACATGAGACTTGGGAGAGACAAAACCCTTTTCAGCCAACCCAGATGATCTGATTCTAAAACCCCAAAGCTGGCTCACCTTCATTCCCCATCAGATTAAGTGACACCTGTGTCTGTCTCACTGGAGGGGATCTCGTTGGAATTTCCCCCTTGCTCCCACCTCATTTGCCTGATCCTGTTTGCAGCAGGACTCTCTGTACAATTTATCTAACTTGGTGCATTCTTGTTTTTTCTTATTCTCTGTTTGAGCCCTCTTCAGTCAGCCTCTTGTTTCTCATTTCTCTACCATAACTGCTCTCAGCAAGGTTGGAACAGCCTCGTTGCCAGCTCCAGGGACTGACTTTTAGTCACTGTAGAATTTCACCTCTTCTTTATGCAATACCTTCTAGTATTGGTCTCTTGCACACTATTATCTTGTGGTTTTCCTGCTCCATTTTTCTGCTCCATCACAAGTCTGTCTTCTCAGATTCTCCACTAGATAACCTAAGTCCTAATGTAACACATCTATGTCATGATCTGAAATACAGTACACCACAGATATACATATATATATATATATATTTTTTTTTTTTTTAGACAGTCTCACTCTTTCCCCCTGGGTAGAGTGCCATAGTGTCAGAGTGTTGCAGGAAAACAGTGAATTAAAACTGACAGACACTTACACCAACAATATAGAGGAAGTCCTGTGAACCAGCACTAGGGAGGAGAAATAACCTGAGTGGAAATGGTGGGAAATGAAGAAATAAAGCCAAGAAAAACAGGGAGAGACAGAGATAGGAGACATGAGAGAGGATGGCGTCAGGAGGGCTGATGCAGCTGATGGCTGCAGCCAGCTCCAACCCGTATTTTTAACTTCAGACTTAATCTACCCATGGACCTCAAGAAAATCACATTTCTAATTGAATGTTCAACTAGCATCTCAAATGTATCATCTCTAAATTTCTTTACCTTTTCCTTAGTCTTTCCATTTCTAAGACTTAGATACAAAGAGACTGAGCAGGATTACCCAGCTAAAGATTAGCAGAGCTGACAGTCTCCTTAAGAGTCCAAGTGTTTATACTTTGTGTTAGATTGTCTAGGCCTGCAGGCCCCACTCCGGGTAGGGACTGATGCTGGTCCATGGCCTGCTAGGAACCAGGCCACACAGCTTCTGTATTTCCAGTTTCTTACCATCATTTGCCTTTGTGCCTGAGCTCTGCCTCCTGTCAGATCAGCAGCAACATTACATTCTTTATAAGAAAGCAAACTGCATTATAAATTATGCATTCAAGTGGTCTAGGTTGTGTGCTTTTTATGAGAATCTACTGCCTGATTAACTGATCTGAAACTGTGAGATGCTATCACTGGGGAGTGGCTGAAAATATAGGATGGGACCCTCTAGTTTCAGGAGACCAAGCTCTAGGCTCCCACCAAATCTGCATTATGGTGAGTTGTATAATTATTTAATAGATTTTACAATGTAATAATGTAAATGTACAATAAATGTAATGTGCTTGAATCTGAAACTGCCCCCCACCCCCATCTCTAGTCCATGAATCTGGTCCTTGGTCCCAAAAGTGTTGGGGACCGCTGGTCTAGGCCACTATTTTATCTTTCCTGAATGATTGCAAAAGACTCTTGTCTCCCCAGTTCCATACTGCTCCATAGAAAGAAGCCACAGCCACAGTTAACTTTTTACAAAGAACTAATTTTCTTACAGTTTCCTATTTCAGTTAAAATGTTTTTATAAATACAAGTCTTGAAATAATTGGTTCCAACATACCACCTGCTACTTCTCAACCATTCTTTACCTCACTTTGCCATAAGCAGACTGTTGGTCACTGTCTCCAGGCATTTCAGTGCCTAAGGACTTTGCACTTAACTGTTTCCTCCATTAGTAACACTCCACTCAGACATACCCATGGATCTCTTTGTTAACTTCTTGTAAGTCTCCTTTCTAGACCTCTGAACATCCCATATAAAATGGAATCATCACCTTATAGTCCATTGATCATGTTCACAGGATTTATCACTAATTGACAGTTTATATGCTCATTACATGTCATTGAGTCATCTACTTTTATTAAAATGTAACTCTGCAAGAACAGAGTCTATGTTCACCATCCTACTCCCAGCATCTAAAACAGTGCCTGTTTCATACCTCCATTGTCATTACCAAAACATGTCAAATGAATCAAGTCATGGTATAATGAAGGAGACTGAAGAATAACATCCCACCAAGACCTAGAAACAGTCAATAAAGGCCAAAAAAAAAAAAATCTACATAAAAGCTGTTGCTGAAATGAGGAAGGTCCAGATTCCAAGGAAGTGGGATTGCCGTTAGAGAAGTGAGTTGACACTGTGCAGCTGCTCTTTTTATGAGGGCATCTGAAGAATCTGCACACAAAAGTTGAAAATCTAGTCTTTGTTCAGGTTAAGCGATGCTTTAAGACACAATAAAAAGTTTTTGAAGCCTTATTTGATTAAGAAGACAACATTGGAGGCTAAATGGACTAAGACCCAGAGAGAAGTGGGAGAACACAGACCATAGCTGGTTTTCCTCAAGACACTTGCTGAATTTTGGTGTTACAAAAAAAGTAAGCTAATAAGCTCAGAAAAAGTCTCTAGTAGCACAATGAGTTGTTGGTAGTATCATGGTACTAGAGAGAAAAGGGTTCAAGATTATTTACTATCCTGGAGAGAGAACCCCATTTGCAAGTGTTGACTGGAGCAGTTGGGAAATGAAATCTTGACAGGACTTCATCAAAACTGCCCCACAACCTCATTTCAGCTCAGTCCCAGGGAGTCAGTGCCATCAGCCCCTGCTTTACCAGAAGATGAAAAGATAAATCTCTTTCTGGAGAAATATAATATGATCTAGAGCTTCTGTCATTTTTTTTTCCCAATGGCATTTAACAATAATTTAAAAAACATTCAAAGATAAAAGAACCTGGCCAAAAAAAGAAAAAAAAAACCTAAGAAGAAATAGAAGATAGAAAGAGATCCCCAAGTGATCTATTGGAATTTCCGAAGAAGTTGATGACAACCATGATAAATATTAACAATAAAACATGGGAAAATGAAAAAATGCAGGACAAGGTGGATAATTTGTCCAGAGAACTCGAATTTTAAAAAGTGGAAATTCTAAAAGTGAAAATACAGTAACTAAAGTTAAGTAGATTTAATAGCACAACAGATATGAATTAAAAGTTAGTGAATGAGAAGAAAATAAAATAGAATATATTTTAACTAAATACACAAATAATAGATGTATAAAAAAAGGCACATGGGTCACAGTATAAATGTTTAATGTGTGTGTGATTTGATCTCTAGAAGAGAATACAGAAAATGGAGAGGAAGGGATATTGGGAGAGAAAATAATCAAAAATTTTTCAAAATGGATATGAGATTTGCTGAGTTAGCCAAACTTCAAGGTAAATACAATGAAAACTACAAATAATTACATCCTGGTAAAGCAAGGGAAAAGTCAATGATGGAGTCTTAAAATCAGCTAGAGAAAGAAATACTATAGCAAAAGTATCAATAGGACAAGGGCAGTGACCCTTCACCATAAAAGGTGGAAGCCACAAGGGAATAGAGTACAATTATTAACGTACTGAGAGAAAATCATCTTCTGCCTAGACTATTATACCCTTTCCAGATAGTCTTTGAAAAGAATGTGAAAATAAAGATTATTTCAAATAAAGAAGCTTTTACCAGTCAATATGCACTAGAAAAAAAAAATACCAAAGAAACTTTTTAGGCAGTAAGAAATTGATCTCAAAAAGAAGTGACAAATCCAAGAAGTGTAAAGAGCAAACAGAAAGGGAAAAACGTTTAGGTACATGTATATAAATGTTGACTGTACAAAATTATGATACTGTCTTCCAGTTATCAAATATATGAAGAACGTAAGAACAGCAAAGAAGTGTGAGGGGTTACCTATACTTCCAAGTTGTCTAAGATCTAAACATTATCAGGGAAGAAGTGAATGTAATAATTTATATTAAGTTATAGTGAGTCCAAGGTTAATCTCTAGGGAGCCTGCTAATGGAGAAGTGAAAGAAAGCATGATTCTTGTGTTCAAGAGAAGAGAAGAAAAATGGAAAAATAAAATGTTTTAATCAAAAGATGAAAAAAAGAGAAAAGGGAACGTAAAGCAGATCAAACCGAAAATGACAGTAAGGTGGTAGATATGAAGCCAAATATATTAGTAATAATATCAAATGCAAAAATGACTAAACACTTCAATGAAACCTAAATATAAAGACAGATATCGAGAGTAAAAGTTTGAAGAAAATATGTATTATGCAGACACCCAAGAAAGCTAGTTTCCCATAAAGGAGTATCAGCCTACTAGAGAGAAATGAATGAATAAACTCTTCATACTTTTACAGACTTGTGAGCTTCAAGGGTCATAGTCCATGTTTAGACTGACACGTTAGGAAGATGCCACCCAGGACATGTCCATGTGCCAACTGCAGTCCCATTCAATCCCTCTAAATATGCTCCTGGTGCAAATTAGTTACCCTGATGAATTAAATTTTAAATTTTTATGTTGAAAATAGTTGAGGATCTATTGAAAGTGACCAATTTGCTGAGTAAATTTGTATTCATCCTATGTTTCTTAATCATTTTCTTTTCAGCTTCCCAATTACTTAATAAAAAACAAGTGTTCTAAAATGAAATGTATTTCCTCTTCATTAGATGAGCTTAGTTGTTGCTGCCAAGAAATTTGTCCGGCTTGTGCTGTCATGTATGTGTTATTCTAACTGTATACTAACTCTTGTCTTTCTCTGAAATAAAATTGTCAAATCACCTTACATTAGCAACGGAAATAGAATAATCCCTCACCATCCCACTGTATAAAGCAGCTGAGTTGAAAGAAGAGTTTAGACATTTAGTACTTCATGCTAAATCAAATTGCTAAAAAGGTGGTATTTCTTTTAAGTATGATTTTGCAAAAACAAAATGACATTCTTTTCACTCTATGTCATGAAGAATTTTGTGTGTTAACAGGCAAGAACAAATGTACACATGCCAGGTAAATCAGATCTTACTCTAAGATTGTATAATCATATTACAAAAAATCCAGGATTGAGGTGGGCTTTGGTGGAATAACTAAATCTCATTCAGCAACAGATGACATACCCAATTCTAAAGAGGAATTCAATAACTTTTAAAGTATTTCAAATGCACTCAAGGAAACAACATAATTAAAATACTAGAAATGTTCAAATGATAAACTCAATGATGGGAATTATTGCATATTTTAAAAGATGCATCCTACAATCAGTTGCAGTTGTTCAATGTAAATAATAAATTCCTAGCAATACACATCTTGAATTGCTACTACAAAACTAACTCCAGACCTCACCTACAATCAACAATCATTATGTAATGTCCCCCTAAGTAGCCTACAAACCCTTCAGAGATTTCCTTTCATGTCCTAGGACAAAGTGGGTAATAAACATTTCTTTGGTGATCACATAGATGTAAGCAGTCATTAGCCTTATAATTAGTAAATATTACTTCCAGATTTTGATAAATATTTATTTGGCAGTTTATGGTAATGGTGTACATTTTTTTGTTCAATTTTATAATATTTTGTGTATTTATGTGTATATTCTTTGTTTTGTTTTTCTTTTTTCATATTTAAGCAAAAAATCAAGAAAATCTTTTTCATTTAATCCATGTAGACATCACCGGAAGTCTAGATCTGGTCTCCCTCAATTCTGATTAAAATGCGTTTTCCAGTGTGATGTTTCAAGATGTATAACCTTATATGTTTCCAATCTCACCTCCCAGATAAGATTAAAACTTAATTGCCTTTAATAAGCAACAGTAGGCATATATAAATTCTACTTAACATAAATTCTATAGATGCTTCTACTGACCAATTATGGTAGAAAAACTTCTGACCATTTTGGTTAAGTGTTTTCCATTTTTCCATGTTTCCAACCTCACCTCCCAGATTAGATTAAAACTCAATTGCCTTTAATAAGCAGCAGTAGGTATATATAAATTCTACTTAACATAAATTCTATAGATGCTTCTACTTACCAATTATGTTAGAAAAAAATTCTAACCATTCTGGTTAAGTATTTTCCATTTTTTAAATATGCAAGCAAAAACTGATTAGCCAGTAGTTTATATTCATAAAAATTTCCCAAATTCTCTTCTCTGAAGGAGAAAATGTATTTAAAACATATAGTATTTTGTTAGTCACGTGTCCTAAACGTTTAGCAAACATTAGTGCCTTCTTCATTCTCTTGCTATTTCATTCAGTCTTTTATCCCATTTAACAGATATTTATTGTATATCTACTGTATGTCTGGTATTGAGCTAATCAGCAATTTCATAACTGGCTGTAAATTTGTGAGATAATCAACTAGCTGAGAGATGAGAAATGTGGCTATTATTTACCCTTAATGCAAGTAACTTCTCAAAATGCTGAGATTTCATTAGAAATTGCCTTATTTAGTCTCCAAGTAAACAAAGCTTCCCTTTTATTTATTTTTACTTTTAAAACTCAACTATGTGAAGAATTCATGAATATTTTTTAAAAATAATTAGAAATACTTTTGGTGAGAAAAACATTTTCTCTTTGAAAACTAAAAGGCCAAGATTAGAAGATACAAGTAATTCCTTTATTCTTAATAGATCATCACCTTTAGAAAAGTTAAGCTTTTTGGTAGAAAACATGATAACTGCGGTGGGCTTGTGCAGGAATGGAAATTTCCTGAGCAGATAATTAGGGAACTTTCTAGAATAAATAGCGATGTTTTGTATCTTAGTAGAGGTTTAGGCTGTATACATCCGTGTGTTTATCACATTCAAGTAATGTACACTGAAGATAAGTGCATTTCATTTTATGTACATTTTACATAAAAGCTACATGCTGACGTATTCCAACAGTGTAGTTGAGATGTTTTCCATTTCTCTTAAATGAGTAGAAAAAAGATTAATTCATGGATAGATGAAGAAAGGCATTGAGGAATAGGTAATATGATCAACCAGTACAGTAAAATGTGAATGATAGACTCTCGGCAGTAAATTTTGGATTGTTTACTAAAAAGTTCTATCAAATTTACTTCAAGTCCAAATGTTTGCATCATAAGGTATTGGAAAGAAAAGAATTCTGTATTAAGGGTGCATATAATTTATTCACTCTATCTAGCATTTTTATTTCATAAAAGTATTCAAGACTGAATTAAATTGTACTTAATTTCAAAGCTGCCTTTTTCTATCTACCCACTGTTCATAGTAGTGAAAGCTGTTTCCTGCCTCTGTTCCTTTTAGAACTTAATTAACATTGATTTATCCACTGTTGTCGACTGTATTAAATCTAACAATTTAGAATAAATTAGTGTTGGCTCTTTATGAATAAGTTCAATAACTTGCTGTTTTCATTCTCATTCCTTCCCAATTAAAAGCTATTAATGTTTGTGTTTCCTGGCAACTTTATATTCATATTTAAATTACCACATTACTGATAGGTATATTCCTTCTAATAAATGACAGATTTCTGTTTGCTATTTTTGTTAACAATATAATGACTCTACTTGGATATTCAACATTTTACTCTTTTAAAAACAATTTTTTGTGGTTCATAAATTTAACATGCCTTATTTTTTTGGTATGCACTCTTCTAACAACAGGCAGTAGAACAGTGATCCAGAAAGTGGTTAGATTCATTGAAAGTGTCAGAAGAGGGCGGTGTCTGTGGCTCAAAGGAGTAGGGCACCAGCCCCATATGCCAGAGGTGGCAGGTTCAAACCCAGCCGGGCCAAAAAAAAAGAGAAAGTGTTAGAAGAACATATAAAAAATACTATCTTCATTTAGTTTTATTTAAAAAAAAATTATTTATTTTATTTAATTAATTAATTTATTTATTTATTTAAGACAGAGTCTCACTTTGTCTCCCTCAGTAGAGTGCTGTGATGTCACAGCTCACAGCAACCCAAAATCTTGAGCTTAAGCAATCTCTTGCTTCAGCCTCCCAAGTGGCTGGGACTACAGGTGCCCCCACAATGCCCAGCTATGTTTTGGTTGTAGTTGTCCTTGTTGTTTGGCAGGCCCAGGCTGGATTGGAACCCACCAGCTCTGGTGCATGTGGCTGGCACCCTAGCTGCTGAGCTACAGGTGCCAAGCTAAAATATTAATATTAATATATAGATTGGTCAGGCTTACTCACCTACTCTTTATCAAAGTTTGTGTAGTATTTGAATCTTAAAGAATGAGTGAGAGCTTTGCATTGTGAAAGCATTAACAGTTAAGCTCTTTGCATTATATTGTGTAATAATTCATACTTGACCATTTAAATAGCTTTATGAATATTTACTAATTTTAACTAAGTTTGCTTTTAGAAAAAGATACTTGGTTTAACACATTTCTAAGAGAGCAAGCCAAGAAAAGAGAAAGAAAGGGAAAAGAAAGAATACCTTTGGAGTGAAGGTCATGTTAATAATTTGAAGTTAAGAAAACAAGAAAATTATAAAATAAATTTATCTTCCTGACCTCAAAGTCACAGAACTTCAAAGCCTTATTATGCATTAAAAGCAATGATGTTCCCAAAATGATTTGGCAAAATGTTCATCTAAAACTATAATTATTGAGAAGACTATTTGAAATTATGTCCACTAACATTAATGATAAACATATCCCTAAAGACCAATAATATCTTGCAATATTAATTAATTATAATGAAGTTGATATGGTCAGCAAGAGATTTTTTGGACACAAACAACATGAAGACAAACATCTGTACTTTGTTCAAAGGTGTTTTAAAAGTTATTTGATACTCATTACTGTACTTTACAAAATTTTAATTACAAAGTTTAGAGATCATTTTTTGAGTCATACACATAAAAACTAAAAAGAAGTGGAAAATGTCTTTTTCTGCACTAGAGGGCTGAAATATCACATTAAAAACAAATACATTTATTAGAAGATAATAATATTGGAAGATAGAAATAAATTGAAAGAAAATTTGAACAAAGAAGTTTTTGTAGGAGGTATGGCATTCAGTGGTATGAAAGTACCTATCTTTAAAATATGGCCCAAGTTGTGGTATTTTATAGATTCCACTTCAGTAATGAAATATATGAAGAACTACTTTTACGTGATGCTCATAAAAGTACAGAAGAGAAGATAGGTCTTCAATAATGTCTCTAATAAAACAAGTGTTTCCTTGAAGCCACTTATATCAATATAACTGCTCTTGAAGCAGCTTCTTTGATAAGAATAAAAAGAAAACTCCAGCATCAATTTCATTCCGGACATGAAATTCATTCTGCACTTTTCAGAGACAAGCTTTGCAATACAAATGTGGTGTACTATGTCAATGTGAGTCAGCTGGGAACACCCTCATTTTGTGAGATGATTCTGAGAACTCCTACAAGAGTTAGCTTCAGGCAGTGCCTGTGGCTCAAAGGAGTAAGGCTCCCACCCCATGCTGGAGGTGGCGGGTTCAAACCTAGCCCTGGCCAAAAACGGCAAAAAAAAAAAAAAAAAAAAAGAGTTACCTTCACACTGATTTTATACTAACTCCCTAAATGGTTAAGTAGTACATCTCCAGGCATAAGTTTTAGATGATATAATTTTGATCACACTGAAACATCCTGCTTAAGCACTGGTTGCAGACAATAAGCCCTGACCACCAGAATGTTATTTATGTATTCAGAACACAAAGCAGTTCGATCATTACACTATTGTGGTTAAAGTTATAAAACATGGTGCTTCTAAAATATAATATTGTCTTATCAATATTTAGAACCAAGATTAAAAGACTCTTCTCTAGGCATAAAACTCAAGTCTTAGGGCAACTCCTGTGCAGCTTTCAAAACTAACTGGACCCTCACCTTTCTCCACTCACAAAAATTGATTCAAGTTGGATAAAGGACTTAAATTTAAGGCATGACACAATAACAATCCTGAAAGAAAGCATAGGAAAAACACTGGAAGATATCGGCCTGGGGAAAGACTTCA
>CAUYON010139497.1:0-18626 GCA_963573935.1 Arctocebus calabarensis
CAGAAGGTCCGCCAGCCCCGCTGAGCTGGCTAGGGTGCCAATTGTCCTGCATCAATTCTCCCTCTCTGAGTAGAAACTCCAACTGCTATTAGGGAAAAGGGGCGAAGACTCAATCTAACTGCTTCCTGCTGAATCGGGCGATGATAGATTGCTCTTGGTTTCAAAGAAGCTGTTATTTGGCCACCATCCTGCTCCACCTCATGAACATATTTTTCTTTTAAAGGTTTAGATAACATCTTAAATAGTAACCATGCTCATGTTTATTCTTTTCTTTTCCTTTTTGTCTTATTCTGACTGAAAACTTATGATGAAACAATTTATTTTACAGAGTGGCATACTCTTCCCCCTCAAAGAAAGAACCCTACAATAATAATAGCAACAACAATCAAACAAAACCTTTCTATATATGTATTTTTTATTGTTGGGGAATCATTGAGGGTATAAGGAACCAGGTTACACTTCTTACATTTGTTAGGTAAAGTCTCTCTTAAAATTGTGTCCCGCCCCCCAAGTAGTGTGTCACACACCGTGACCACCCACCCCACTCTCTCTTTCCCTCTCGCTGCTCCCCTATCCCTCCCACCCCCAGCATGTACTAGGTCAGCAATTGTCCTTATATCAGAATTGAGTACATTGGATTCTTGCTTCTCCATTCCTGTGATGCTTTACTAAGAAGAATGTGTTTCAACTCCATCCAGATTAATACAAAAGTTGTAAAGTCACCATCTTTTTTAGTGGCTGAATAGTATTCCATGGTATACAGATACCACAGCTTGTTAATCCATTACTGGGTTGGTGGGCATTTAGGTTGTTTCCACAATTTGGCAATTGTAAATTGAGCTGTAATAAGCAGTCTCGTGTAATCGAAATTGTTATTACTGATTCCATTATTGTTTGCAAACGCTCTGCTACTCTTTGAAAGTGGTTGCCAGGTTTTTCTTTTGTCCAGTGCTATCTTTGTCTGTTTTAGATTGGTATGCTTTGTTTGCCCTTCAGAAGACAGATGCTTTGGGTGATTTTTATTTCTTTTTGCTGCATTTCTAACCTTTTTCTCTGACAGCTCTTCTTCTTCATCATCAGTTTTTCTTTTTCAATTTCTTTTTTCACTTTTGAGACTTTTTCTTGGCAACATGTGGTTTACCAGGCATCTTGATCACTGATTTCTCAGGAAGCCTTCTAGGAACCATGCTCAGAATAATTTGTGCCCAAATAATCAAAAGCAGAGCTCATTTTAAAATTTTGTATATGTTGCAAAAGTAATACTTTCATGTGGTTCAAAATTTACAAAGTTCAAAATGAAAAGCCTTTTTTTTATCTCTCTTTCCTAGCCACCCATTTTCTTTTCCCAGAGGCACTTACTGTTAGTATTAATACCTTCTAGCATAGTGTCTTTAAAAAGCCCTGGGCATAGTGGGTCACATCTGGTCAACATAGTGAGACCCTGTCTCTACAAAAAATAAGAGGAGCCAGGTGTAGTGGCTTCCACCTGTAGTCCTAGCTATTTGGGAGGTGGAGGCAGGAGGATTAACTTGAATCCAGGAGTTTGAGTCTGGCCTGGAAACGGAGTGAGACCCTGTTTCTAAAATAATGAAAGGATTGTGTCCTGGGTTATGGCAGAAAAAATAGTCATGAACCTGTGAGTCTTCAGATGGGGTAAGACTCCATTGGCCACGTTCCCCACCATTTCCCTATGATCATGATTATCTTATTTACCTGGCTAGTGTGGAGTTGTGTCTGTCACCCAGTCAGTGTGGGTTGGGAGGATTTGGGACGTCATGGAGGAGGACTTCAACATGAGGTGGGATCTGAATAATAAGGGATGGGAAAGAGATCTGGTGTCAAAGATGGCAAGACCAAGACTCTTAGTTAGGAACACATACTTTGGCTTCCTGGGAGAATGAGGGAGGAAGCTGACCTAGCTGGAGCAGAAATCACAGATCAGGAAGTCATCAAGGATAAATTTGGTGGAGTTTCTTACATTTCTGGCTATGGAATAGACTTATTTTAAAAGGAGAAGGCAGCCAAGTGTCATGTTTTTAGTAGTGATGGAATCTGTGCTGTAGAATAGAGTTAGTTGAATAGTAGTAACAGAATAGATGGTAAGGCAGCGAAACAGTGAGGTATTTAAGGTTCCTGGTGGGGGTAATGTTGCCTGGATGAGAATGTTAGTAAGGAAGGAAGGGGCCATGTTCTATAGCAAAATTCCAATAAACTTTGTAATGCTCTGTATGTAGTCCCAAGGCTTTGTTTCATGTCTGACTTTTTTTTTTTTTTTTAAACAAAGTCTCACTCTGTCATCCCAGCTAGAGTGCAGTGGCATCATCATAGTTCACTGCAACCTGAAACTCTTGCGCTCAGGTGATCTTCCTCCCGAGTAGCTGGGACTACAGGGGGTAGCACCACCCCTAGGTAATTTTTCTATTTTTTTTTTTTTTTTTTTTTTTTGTAGAGAGGGGTCAGTCCCTTGCTTAGCCTGGTCTTAAACTCCTGGCATCAAGTAATCCTCCTGCCTTGGCCTCCCAAAGTGCTAGGGTTATAGGGATAAGCCACTGTGCCTGTCTGAAGCCTGACTTTTAAAGCAATTTAAAAAAATGTATCATTCATTAATCTGAAATTACTATTTTCATTTAATATCTTCAGTAAGTCTTGGTAGTATATCCTGATTGAAGCTCAGAATGTAATGCATTAGTTTTTTTCAAGCTAAAGAACAATCCATGGTACCTTGCAATTGATTCTTTGAACACACATGCAGTGTTTAGTGCGTATCTTGAGTCTTTGTGATGGCTTTGTTCCTATTTAACATATTAAGAGTTTTTAAGCCTCTGGAGCTGGTGACTGTGTAGGGTCTCTGTATCCACACCTGCCACAAGGGTCAGGAATGAATGCTCAGGGCAGTGCTTGTGTGGCTCAAAGGAGTCAGGCACTGGCCCCATATGCCGGAGGTAGCGGGTTCAAACTCAGCCCTGGCCCCCCCCAAAAAAAACTTTCAAAAAGTTTTTTTAAAACAAACAAACAAACAAACAAAAAAATGAATGCTCAGGTTATAGTTGTGGTCTAATGATGAAAGCAAATATAGGGGACATTTCACTTTTTTTTTTTTCCTGTCAAGCATTCTAAACTCCTTGTCTATTTTGTGGGAATTCCTGTGTATGTGGGACTTGGTGGGAGGCAGGGCCTGTGCAAGACAATAAGCCTAGATAGGTGAGATGCTCCTTCCTACCTAGTACTGAAATTGCAGGCACATGTTCTCTTCTTGGCTGTTTGTATTTTCCCACCTAGGACTTTGAATCTTGAGTGAGTGAAGCCAAAGGGAAAGGACAGCTTAGAATTTCTGGTGACAGAAGTGGTGGCCTGCAGGAGCATCCAGAGGTGATGGTGCTTGCAAGCTTTAGGACTCACTGTTCTGGGCGTGACTCACTTGTGGGTCCTTCGTGTGTGCCACGTGGCCTCATTTCCCGCCTTATCTCTCTATCCCGGACCCCCTTGATCTTGGGTTCTCTAGCTCTTTAATTAATTTTGTGACCTACTTGGTACCTTGAAATTCCTTTCTGGTTAAATGAGCTGGAATTGGTTTCCATTCCTTACAATTGCAACTAAGAAACTCGATTGACATAACAAGCAATACCTGCGGAGTGAGTACATCTGGGCAGTTTAGGCCTAGGACATAGTACCAGGACTTTTATGTGTTGTGTCAGTGATTTTTAACCGGTGTGCTGTGAAAAGATCATTAATTAAATTATTTTTGAAAGAGGTTCAAAGCACAGTAAGTATATTCTTTTTTTTTTTTATTGAATCATAGCTGTGTACATTAGTTCAATCATGGGGGTATAGTGTGCGGGCTTCATATACAATCTGAAATACTTTCATCCACCTGATCGACATAACCTTCATGGGATTTTTTTTTTTTTTTGATCAACATATACTAACTGTGCTGTGGAAGTTTAATTCTAAATTCAGATGAGAAAAAAAGGTTGAGAAACTCTGTGTTATGTGATTGTCTGAAAGCAAAGCAACGAATCAGACTGTCTGTAGCAATCAGAGATAAGTGGATGGATGTAGGTTCAGGATCCACATAGGCCCCAAGGTGTAGGAGCAGAGTCTACTGAAAATAAGTAATAGGCAGGTTACACATGGACACAGCCCTGAAAGTTACATAGTAAGCTGTTAAATCACACTGAGTCAGGGGCTACATTTCCGTTATTACCACCTTTGCAAAAGATGCTAGTACATGTAGTGCAAGTGGTGGGGTTTGACTTGCTAAATAGAACGTTAAAGTTTACTGTCTTGAGTTTTGAAAGTGATGATAGACTTTTGTTTTGTAATATCCTCTTTCAGGCTTTTTGGTTATTAATTTGTGATAAGTTCAAACCCATGATTTATCTTTTTATTGTGGCCCTTTATCTGAGTTTCATGTTTTCTGTCAGGTATACCTTTCCCTAGGTATCTTTCTTTTATCCATTGGTCTTCACCAACTTGTCTTTGAAATTCTTTATTTTTAATCTTACCCTGTTTTCCCTATGAATTCATGATGCCTCGTTATCTGCAAACTTCCTTAAATAGGGAATTGAGCAAAGGACTCCAGAACTATCAAGAGCACAGAAGAGTGCTGGATGCTCCCAGTTTAAACAGGACAGAAAGCTCTTTTGGCCAGAGAAGGCAGATTGCACAAGAACAGTTCTCAGGTATTATTGACCTAGAAACACAATAATAAACATCATATAGGCATCTATCAGTTTTTCTCATGGAATACTAAACTATAACTTGCTAAGAAAAATGGGAACTTGCCTTGAGATATAGGATATAACATGATACTAAATTTATAAATGTTGAAAAGGTCAGAATACTATCCTCTCTGAGTTTGCGGAATTGGTCAGAGCACAGACTAGGACAAATGTTTCATGTGAGCATCAGGAAGTATAGTCTCCTTGAGCATTTTTATGCAGTTCATGTCCAGGCAGCATGATTACTAATTGCTTGGCTCACACTTACGTTCTGCCCTCTGCCTAGTGCTGTGTTGTAGTTTTGATCTCTGTTAATTAGATCTTCACTGTGTTGCTGCTCTCTTTCCTTCTCAGGTGTTATGGAATGTGTACTGTATGCTGAGCACTATGCTAAACACTTTAGATGCAGCCCTACCTTTAGTTTAGTTAGGAAGACAGATGGCCTAGAATTTATTGCTCCAAATGCTGTAATAGAATGTGAATTCATTGCTGTATGAGGGCAAGGAATTAACTCTGCTGGAACTAGTCAGAGGATAATTTACTCCAGGGGTGTGGCACTTGACTCAGTGTATCAACAGGTGTTTGCCAGGCAAGGAAAGGAGAGAGGTTGATTTGCCTTTTATCTCTGTGTCCCCAACATCCAGCACAATGCCTAGTATTCATTGAGAAGTTCGAAGGTTAGTCAGTGAGAGGTTTCCTTCCTTACTTTGAAGAGTTAAGCAATAATCATCCCACCTCTTCCCTGGTTAAGGTGGCTCAGTCCTTCCCACATCAGATGAGCTGCAGTTACCTAGACATGAGTAAGTGGGGCCGGCCTGGGGTCCAATCCCAGCTCTCAGGTACTGCTGCCCATGTCATCTTAAGCAAATTGCTTATACTTTCTGAACCTCTGCGACTCTTTGATCTACAAAGTAAGAAGCTAACATTTTTGTCTTTAGGATATACTGGTCACCACAACTAAACATCGGTATTTACTCAGTCTTCTACATCCTAGTGTTCAAATTGAACGTGTGCCAGTTCTTCGAGATACAATGGGAACAGGACAGATAAGCTTTTTGCCCTGGTAGAGCCTCCACAGCAAGCAAGTTAATAGTTTTTATTGTTTTTTTCCTTCCTTTTTTTCTGAGACAGGGTCTTGCTCTGTTGCCTGGGCTGGAGTGTAGTGATGTCATGGCTCACTGCAACCTCAAACTCCTGGGCTCAAGTGATCCTCCTGCTTCAATTTAGCTGGGATTATAGATTAGCTATTCAGGGTCAGTACACT
This sequence comes from Arctocebus calabarensis, assembly GCA_963573935.1. Classification (NCBI taxonomy): domain Eukaryota; kingdom Metazoa; phylum Chordata; class Mammalia; order Primates; family Lorisidae; genus Arctocebus; species Arctocebus calabarensis. Next base: position 5,986 of record CAUYON010139497.1, read on the forward strand.
GGTTCTGTAAAGGGCCGAATAGTGAATATTTGCAGGTCATACAACCTGTCGGCATTGCCTAATTCTGTGGTTGTTGGGTGAAAGCAGCCACAGACAGTATGCAAGTGAATAGGCAGGGCTATGTTCCAGTAAAACTTTATTTAATAAAGCAAGTGGTGAGATTTGACTTGTGGGCCACCGTTGCTAGATTCTGTTTCTTGAGGGAAAAAACTTTTTAATTCTTACATCTTACCTAGTTGTTACCTAGTGGTGTCTGATATGTAGCAGGTGCTTATTTTTGCATTGATCTGAAGGTATGACATATAGATGAGCACAAATTAATAGAAGATTCTGTTAATTTAGGTCCTCTAAGAAGAGGGGGAAATGCCAAGATGGGACTAGACTGCAGGAGAGTTAATGTCAGGGGTGGGAATGGGGCATCTGGAAAGATTGAGTTGGCAAGGGAGCAGGAAGTGATGGTGTGAGCCTTCAGACTGTGACCCAGGTTTGACCTCAGTGAAAGCAGAGAGGGAAAGAAGAATTGAGTAGGCTGAGGTAAGACCACAGGATGCAGTTTTGAAAAAGGCTTGGCCAGGCTGATGGGGAGTCCCCAAGGAAAGGTGTAAGTGCAGCCCTCCCTCCCACTGGTCAGGATTTGCTACAGCAGTGATTCCTCTTTTCTTCTTACCTGCTGCTCCCTGGCCACAAGGAGTCCAAAGTGCCCTTGTTATGTTCCTTTTTTGGGACAAGACTGCTAATAACAGAGCCCGGAGTTGCAGGAATGGGAAGCACTGGGAGGGATGGTAATAAGTAGGGCCACTCCTGCTGCTGCCCTTAGCCTCCCAGTACACCTGGAATGTATCCTCCCAGGGGACTGCAGCACCATGGTCAGTCCCCTGCCTTAATTCACGTACTGTTCCATTTTTCTGTACATCTAGGTTGTCTAATCCAAGCACTGTTCTCTATTACTGTATGTTTGTAATAAATCTTGAATTCACATAGTGCGAGTCCTCCAATTGCTCCTTTTCAAAATTGTTTAAGTTATTACAGTTCTTTTGCTTTTCCATGTTTAGAATCAATTTTTCCTATATAAATTTCTGTTGGGATTTTGAATATATTTATGTGGAATTAGTAGATCACTTTAGGAATATTTAGCTTCTTAACAAAATCGAATCTTCCAAATAATGAACATTGTATCTCTCTCTATTTACTTAGGTTGTTTAATTTTTCAGCAATGTTTTGTAGCATTAAGTATATAGACCTTTTTTTATTAGATTTAGATCTAAGTAAGTAGTTTGTGCTTTTTGGTGTTATAAATGGTGGTGGTTTTCTCTGTAAATCTTGTGCATTTCTTTTTTTACATCATAGGTATTTTATGTATTTTTCTTCTGTTGCAAATATTTATTTTCTAAATAGTTATTGTTAATCTAAAGTAGGAGTGTCTTTCAGCATAACTTATATCTCCCCTTCTTAAAAATACTCATTTTATCCTTTGCTTATAATGGAATCTTTATTCACATAAAATAAGTTAAGGTTTCTAAGCTTGATGTTTGAAGCTTTCCTTAGTTTTTCAATGACTTTTCCAGCTTCATCTCCCTCTCTCCTTTCATTAAACACTTTATATTCCTGATGTACCTTCAAACAGTATTATGAAATGCGATTATTAGTAGTTTTTCAGCATTTAGGTGACAGGTTACAATATACCACTACTGGTCTGGAAAATGGCTTGAGTAGGTTTACAGAGCATAATGAAAGTCAGCAAGTTTCTGTGGGTTTGCCTAACCCACAGGTTTTCAGGATATAGCAGTCTCTGGGAGACTCGCTCCTATAACAATGAGTATCTGAGTTTTTTTGTTGTTGTTGTTTTTTCTTAAAAAATTTTTTTTTTTTTTTTGAGACAGAGCCTCAAATTGTCACCCTGGATAGAGTGCTATGGCATCCCAGCTCACAGCAACCTCCAACTCCTGGGCTCACGCGAGTCTCCTGCCTCCGCCTCCCAAGTAGCTGGGACTATAAGTGCCCGCCCCAACGCCCGGCCATTTTTTGGTTGCAGCCGTCATTGTTGTTTGGCGGGCCCGGGCCGGATATGAACCCGCCAGCTCAGGTGTACGTGGTTAGCGCCCTAGCCCGTTGAGCCACAGGCACTGAGCCAAAAAAAATTTTTTTTTTTTTTACAAAGTCTTTCTGTTACTGAGGGAGATTCAACTTGGCCATTGCTGTTGATGCTGCAAATTTCTGCTGATACTTGAACAATATAGGGTTAAAGCCTTAAAAGGACTTTAACTTATTGTGAGATCTGTCATTTATCAGTCAAGTTTATTAAGATTTATAAACTATAATATGTTTTTCTTGTGGTTTAGATGCCCTGGAATATTTTTATTGACTGATTAGGTAACACATTGTAATTTGTTTCAAGTGAATTTACCAAAGGATAGTAATTCTGTTATGGACTATTTTTAAATTGCTTTTCTCCAACCGATACTTGGCAATGGTGGTAGCATAAGAGACCAGTGTTGTTTTCTTGGATGATTAGCTGTGGCCAGTTGCTTTTCTGATCTAAATTTCTCTACTGTACAAATAGAGAGTTTTTCTAGATGATTTCTAAAGGATTTTATAATTCTGGAATCCATGATCTGGAATTTATAGTTTTAAAAGCAAAAACAAATGTAGTCCACTAGAGGGAGCGCTGCCCTTTTTAAATAGTCTCAAACAATTTTGAAAAACAATATCCTTCACAGGAGAGTGCCATAAACTGCAGTGGAACAATTTACATAAGAATAATAAAGCAAACACCTGTTTACCTATAATTTGAATCATCTTCTGTGAGGTCATAAATATCCTGACTTCTGTGTTAATTATTCCTTTGCTATATTATTTTATCACTTGTGCTTGTATCCTTAAATAATATATTGTTGTTTCTGAAAGATTTCTCTCTGTTTCGGACTTTAAATAAGAGATATCAGAGTATGTGTTTTCTCTGACTTGTTTGTTTCTCATGACTTTTGATGTTCATCTGTGTTGATATATGTAATTATAGTTCACTGCATTCCTGCAGCTATCAATATACTGCAGTCTATTTTCCTATCAGTGCAAAGTTGAGTTGCTCTCCAGTTTTTTGCTGGTATAGACAATGCTTCCATAAATATTTATAGACATATCTCCTTTTGTACAAATGTAAGAGTTTCTTTAGGATACCCAGAGTTATCTAGGAGTGGAAATCATTTAGAGGTTATGTGCATGTTCAGTTTTACCATACTGAACTTTTCCATAGTGGATATGCTAGTTTTTATTGTAGTGGTATAAAATAGTTGCTACTGACTGAATTAAATTTTTGCCAATCTGATGTGTATGAAATGCTATCTGGTGATGTTATTTTGAATTTTCTTGATTTAGTGATGAGATTGAATATCTTTTTATATGTTTATTCATCATTCCTAAATCTGTATCTGTACATGTCTGGTTTATATCATTTGCCTTTTTCTATATAGTTTTTTTCTTGTAGATTCTTAGAAATTTAAAAAATATATTCTTAGTTTAAAAAATAATTCTTTGTCAATTATATAGATTGCAGAGATCTTCCCTTTTTCCCCTTTATTTATGCTGTCTTATTGAACAGAAAATTTCTTAACTTTAATATAATTGAATGTATCAATCTTTTTCTTTATGCCATATTGTTTTAATATCTTTTTGGAAAGGAGTCTCTTCATAGCTCAGTGTCAGAAAGAGATTTTCCTATATCACATTTAAGTTTAATTGTTTTGCCCATGATTTTTATTTATGGTATGGTTTAGGGATTGTTCTGGTTTTCTACTGATGAGAATCAGTAGAATCTACTCAATCTACTCAAATTATAGTGGCTTAAAGTAACCATTTTATTTTCCTCACGTTGTGACAAGAATTTAGAAAGAGCTCAGTTGGCAGTTTGCCCTTTCCTACAAGGTGTCAGTTGGGCTAGAAACTTCAGTTCTAAGATGGTTTCTTTCTGTGCTCACAAATGTAGTATCTTTAAGCTCCTTGGCCTCTCTTTTTCTATCTGACATTTTATCCTCTAAGGCACCTTCATGTGTGTTGAGAAATAAAAATAAAATCCTAACCCTCTTGACCAACTTAACAGACCAGCTCTTGGCCAAGGGGCCTCTAGAGAAACCTGAACAACTGAGCTCCTGGCCGTGATGGGATAGGAAGTTGGGCATGCCTCGTTATACCCTCCCCCTTGCCAATTACCATTATAACTCTCTTTCCTGAGGGTTAACCAGAAACCAGCACTTTGGAAAGATTTGCTGTACTGCTGATCAACCAACTACCTGGACACTGCAGCTGGACTTTCAACCTTTTTTGTGGTTTGATAGAAAAATTGACTATCATTTCTTCCCCATAAGAGACCACTGACTGTGGACTGGTTCTGACTGGTTTATGGAGGCTGTGCACAGGATGCCTCTGTGTCCCATTTCACTTTTTTATATAGAGAACATAATTTTAGTGCATTTAAATGTTCAGTCTCCACCTCAGAGTGAATATGGCACAGAGAATGTGGATATTTGCTTAGTGCCCATGCTCTCATGCTTGCATCCCCCAAGTGAATATTCATAGTTCTTCCTATAAACCCATGTGTTTACTTACACATTCAGCATAAATTTCTGTCTTACCCTTCCTCCTCTGTCAAAAAAGAATCATGAAATTCATAAATTTGGAGAAGAACTTTACTTCTCAGAAGAGGTTGCAGTCTGCAAGCTGGCCAGGCTTTCCACAGGTTGGGAAGCATGGCCTCTGTCAGAGACTGAGTGCAGGCACTTCAAAGGAGGAAGAGCAAGACATGACTTTATGCTGAATGTGTTGACTAAGTATATGTATTATAGAAGGGGATATGAACATTCACAGAGGAGGGGACATGAACATGCACAGTAAGCAAATGTGCATGGTACATCCTGTGTTCACTTTGGGGTGGAGACTGAACACTTAAAAATATTACGGGCAGTGCCTGTGGCTCATCGAGTAGGGCGCTGGCCCCATATACCGAAGGTGGTGGGTTCAAACCTGGCCTCGGCTGAACTGCAAAACAGAAAAATAGCCACGCGTTGTGGCGGGCGCCTGTAGTCCCAGCTACTCGGGAGGCTGAGGCAAGGGAATCGCCTAAGCCCAGGAGTTGGAGGTTGCTGTGAGCTGTGTGATGCGACGGCACTCTGCCGAGGGTGATAAAGCGAGACTCTGTCTCTACAAAAAAAAAAAAAAAAAAATATATATATATATATATATATATATATATATATATATATTACAACTGTGATATACATGAAAAAGTGAAGAGGGACATGAAGACCCTCACCGAGTAGCCTCTTGTCAGGAGGAAGTTGCTGAAATCAGTCTATCGTCCGGTCCAAACTGTACTTATGGCTCCATGGAATAGGGGTTGGGAGGTTAGTTACTCAGCGTCTGCTAGCCTATGAGTTTCAATTGTATCAATGTTACTTATCTTGAGGCCAATTTGATTGTTTAACTGCTAGAGAAACAGAAAAAAAACTGTGGCAGTTGGAACATAGTTTATTCTTTAAGAATAGGGGTGCATGATTTACCCCTTATCTGGCATGGGCAAGGTCTTGTTTGTGATTTTGTATGTTGTGACCACAGAGTTCATTCTCTCAGGCTTATGATCTCTATTTTAACACTTGAAAGGGCTTGCTTTTAGTTTCTGCTTGAGGCTGTATTTCCTGTCCTGTAGGGCAGCCTGCAGGTGCAACCCCTTGTAAGAAGTAAAGCTGTCTGTTCCACATTTATAGATTTCATGATTTAAAATTAACAGAGTTATCCTTCATACATTATGGGGTCTTAGGGTAGTCACCACACTTACATGGTGGCTGGCTTCCAACAGGTTATGGCCCAAGAATGAGCATCCTAAGAACAAGTATCCTAAATAGGTCAGAAGAGAAAAGTGCTAGGCAGCTAAAATCAGTGCCTGAAATGGTGATAGCATCACTTCTGTTGTGTTCTATTTGTCAAATCAGTCACTGGGCTCTCCCTCCACATATTCAAGGATGTAGAAAAGCAATCTCATGTTGATTTGGGGGAATATCAAAGTCATATCTTGGAAGAGCATGTAGGGTGGAAGATAATGTTGTGGCCATCCTTGGAAAATACAGTCTGTCATAGTCTGGTGTGGACCACAATAACATTCCTTTCAGTTGTCAACTACATTTACTCCTTCTATCAAGACTTCCAAGTTTCATCCCATTATGATAGGACTTATTGCAATCACTGTGCCATAGCACTTCTGAAATGCAATTTGGATGTATATCTGCCATTCCTTCATTAGGGCACAGTTCTACTTTCTGAGAGTGATTTTGTGTGGTTCTTGGTTCTACCTCTTGGACTCTTGGCTTTATATTTTGAGACTTTTACATAAGAAAGAGCCCATGATTGCAGTAGAATAGATTTCTTAGATACATCTTGCTTACAAAGAAGCTTGAGAGTCTTGGCTGATTTTTCAATTTGGGATAAGCAGGTATTTCCAAAAGATTCCAAAATATAAACTAAATGAATCTCTAAAGTCAGCTAAAAGTATACTTCTTTGTAAGTAAAAGCAGGCTTACAAAAGTGCAATCTAGGGCGGCGCCTTTGGCTCAAAGGAGTAAGGCACTGGCCCTATATGCCAGAGGTGGTGGGTTCAAACCCAGCCCTGGACAAAAAAAAAAAAAAAGTCCAGTCCAATTTCAACAAACACAACAAAAGTCCTATTTCCAATCAAAGTACACCATTTATGAACACGAGTATGCACATACACACATCCACATACACATATAATATTGCATATAATTCCAAAAGTTAACAGATCACCCACCTCTCAGTCCATTAAAAATTAAACAACCCCAACCCACCTCTAATAGCCACTGCTTACTCCCTAACCCTTTCATTCTCTCTAACTACAATGTGAAAATTCTTGGACCTGAGTTCCAAGTTTGGCTCTTTCACAAATTATGTATCCTTTATGAAACTAAAGGTCTCTCTAAATCACAGTCAAGTTTATTCAGTTTTCAAATCAAAGAATTAAATGGGATGATCCACCAATTTCTTCCTAGGTTCAAAAAATGTTTCTTGTATTCCCACACCCAGAAACAAGTAATATCTTCCAAAGAGAAAAGCAGAATTTCTTAGATGCGGAACTACTGTGACTGAACAGATATCAGGGAGGCACTTTTTCCCTCCATTTTGTGATGAAGTCTTTGCTATGAGTAACAACTGCAGATTGAGTATCTTGCCTGAGGTCTGAGCAGTCTGAGTATCTTGCCTGAGGTAAAATGCTGAAGAGCTCCCTCCAGTGGGCTACTTTTATTTTGCGCATTGAAAGTTATCAATTTAATCCTAACATGTCAATCTTGAAATCTTTCACCTGTTAAAAAAAGAATCAAGTTCAAATGTCTCATTATTGCCAGGTGTGGTAGTGACAATGCTTGTAATCCTAGCATTCTGGGAAGCTGAGGTGGTAGGATCATTTGAACCTAGTAGTTCAAGACCACCCTAAGCAAAAGCAAGACCCTTTTTCTACTAAAAATAGAAAAAGAGAATCCAATACAAATACACATTCACATTTAGAAACATTTATGACAGAGTAGACATTACAGGTCAAGCACAAATTGTTCAATAAATAGTACCGTTATCCAATTGCTATCCATTTGGGGAAAAATGAAATTGCATCCCTGTGGCAGAATGCCACAATTTTCAAAGGTGTTTATATTTCCAAAGGCTTTTACCCCCCACCCACATGCTCTTCTACAGTGTGACCTTGTCACTATCATATCAAGAGGCACAGTGCATTTATCCATTCTTGAGCCTGGGTGAGTTCACTATAAATGCTTTTATGAAAAGAACATGGCAGAAGCACTAGCTCTTAACTGGCTAGAACTCTCCTCCTTGCTTTTGTATCCCTCAACACTATAAAGCTCCCTCTTGGAAACCAGCTATGTTGTGAGTCTAATTTGAGTTCTTTGAGGATTCTCCATACTTCTTTCCAAAGAGGTTGTATTAGTTTGCAGTCCCACCAATAATGTAAAAGTGTTCCCTCCTCTCCACATCTGTGTCAGCATCTGCAGCTTTGAGACCTTATAATGTGGACTATTCTCACTGGGGTTAGGTGATATCTCAGGGTAGTTTTGATTTGCATTTCTCTGATGATCATTTTCAAATGTTAGCCACTCTTCTGTCTTCATCAGAGATGGTGTCTCTTGGTTCATGTCTCTTGCCCAGTGGTAAGTGGGATTGTTTGTTCTTTTTTTTGTTGATTAATTTGAGCTCTCTGTAGATTCTAGTTATCAACTGTTTGTCAGATTCATATCCTACAAATTTTAACAATGTTGATTCTTCCCAGCTAAGACCATAGTATGTTCTTCCATTGTTAGTGTCTTCTGCTGTTTCTTTTCATAGGGTTTCATAATTCACTTTGTAAAGATCCTTCACCTCTTTTGTTAGGCATATTCCTAAGAATTTCCTTTTCTTTGAAGCTACTCTGAAAGGAATTGTATCCTTGATTACTTTTCAACTTGCCTGTTGGCATATATAAGGGCTACTGATTTGCGAACATTGATTTTATACCCTGTGATGTTACTGTATTTCCTGATCACTTCCAGGAGTTTGTGGTTGAGTCTCTGGAGTTTTTAAAGTATAAGATCATACCATCAGCAAAGAGTAAGAGTTTGACCTCCTCTGCCCCGATTTGGATGCCCTTTATATCCTTCTCTTGCCTGATTGCATTGGCTAGAACTTCCAGCACAATGTTGAATAATAGTGGTGATAGTGGACATCTTGGTTTGGTTCCAGTTCTAAGTGGAAAGCTTTCAGTTTTACTCCAGTATGATGTTAGCTATGGGATTGTCATAGATGGCTTCAATCAGTTTTAGAAATGTGCCACCTATGCCTATTAAGTGTTCTCGTTAGAAAAGGATGCTGAATTTTGTCAAATGCTTTTTGTGCATCTATTGAGAGGATCATATGGTCTTTGTTTTTGCTTGTATTAATATGGTATATTACATTTATAGATTTGCATAGTAGCCTTGCATCCCTTGAATAATGCCTGCTTGATCATGATATATAATTTTTTAAATGTGTAACTGCAATCTATTACCTCAGATTTTGTTAAGTATTTTTGCATCAATATTCATTAGTGATATTGGTCTTCCTTTTTAGTTGAGTCCTTTGGATACAATTTGGATACAGTTCCCCTCAGAGTAGCTTCAAAGAAAAGGAAATTCTTAGGAATATGCCTAACAAAAGAGGTGAAGGATCTTTACAAAGTGAATTATGTATAATTTTCCTTTTTAGTTGAGTACTTTCCTGGTTTTGGAATCAAGGTGATTTTTGCTTCATAGACTTTGTTGGGGAAGGTTCCTTCCTTTTCAATGTTTTGAAATAGGTAGAATTCTGATATGAAGCTATGTGGTCCTGGCCTTTATTATTTGTTGGAAGCTGTTTTGTTTCTGCAATCTCAGTGCTTGATATGGGGGTGTTCAAGAGATCTATTTTTTCCTGTTTAAATCTAGGGAGTTGGTGTGATTCCAGGTATTGGTTCAATTTCTCCATTGTGAGATTTTTAAAGTTTTCACTTTTCTATTTCTGGTTAATCTGGCCAATGAATTATCAAATTTATCTTTTCAAAGAACCAACTTTTTATTTCATTATTTTCTGAATGATTCTTTTGTTATGAATTTTATTTATTTCTGATTTAATTTTATTAAGTTATTTCTTTTCTTCTGCTAGGTTTGGGATTGGATTGCTTAATTTAATTTTAATTTCTTCTGCTAGGTTTGGGATTGGATTGCTCTTTCTTTTCCATTTCTTTTTTTTCTTTCTTTTCTTTCTTTTTTTTTTTTTTAGAGACAGAGTCTCACTTCGTCCCCCTTGGTAGAGTGCCATGGCATCACAGCTCACAGCAACCTCCAGCTCTTGGGCTTAGGTGATTCTCAGCCTCAGCCTTCTGAGTAGCTGGGACCACAAGCACCTGGCACAATGCCCAGCTACATTTTGTTGCAGTTTGGCTGGGGCCAGGTTTGAACCCTCCACCCTCTGTATATGGGGCTGGTGCTCACTGAGCCACAGGCACCACCCCCTTTTCTGTTTCTTTAAGATGATTCATTAGATTGTTGATGTGCTCTATTTCTGTTTTTTTTCTTTTTTTTTTTTTTGGATGTAGTCATCTGATAAATTTCCCTCTTAGGACTGCTTTTGCAGTGTCCTACAGATTTTGGTAGCTTATGTTTTCCTTGTTGTTATGCTCAAGAAAGTTAATGATTTCCTTTTTTATCTCTTTCTTGACCCAAATGTCATTCAGCGTAAGGTTGTTTAGTTTCCATGCTTTTGTGTGGGGGTGAAAATGTTCGTTGGGGTTGAATTCCACCTTTATTGCCTGTGGTCTGAGAAGACATAAGGTATAATTTCAATTCTTTTGATTTTTGTTTAGGTTTGATTTGTGTCCTAGGATATGATCTGTTTTGGAGTATGTTCCATGGGCTGACGAGAAGAATGTGTGTTCCTTAGCTTTTGGATGCTATGTTCTGTATATGTCTGTTAAGCCCATTTATTCTAGGATCACAATTAGGTCCTTTGTATCTTTGTTTAGTTTCTGTTTAGAGGATCTGTCCAGCTTTGTAAGAGGAGTGTTAAAATCCCCTACTATTATGGTGTTATAGGATATTACATTACTCAGTCCAATTAAGGTCTGTTTCATAAATCTGGGAGCCTTTGAGTGCATAAATATTTAGAATTGAAATGTTTTCTTGTTGTATTGTTCTCTTAACCAATATGAAGTGTCCATCCTTGTTTTAATTAATTAATTTATTTTTTACTTTAGTTGCTTTAAATTCACTTGTATCTGAAAATAAGATTGTGACCCCACCTTTTTTCTGATTTCTATTTGCCTGAAATATTGTTTTCCCATCCCTTCACCCTGAGTCTTGTGTTGTCCTTCGAGGCTAGGTGTGTTTTGTGTAAGCAGCATATGGATCGTTTGTGGGTTTTTTTTAAATCCAGTTAGCCAGCCTGTGCCTGTTCAGTGGGGAATTCAAGCCATTAACATTTATTGACAGAATTGGTAAGTGTGGTGATATTCATTTTGTTTTTTGAAAGTCCATTGCTTAGTTTTTCTTTTGTATCATCATGGAAGCTAGCTTTTGTCCTTTAGTTTCTGGGTATTTAGTTTGCTGGTGGTCCATTGTGATGGTCAGGGTGAAGAATAGGTCTAAGTATTTCGTGTAGAGCTGGTCCTGTGGCAAACTTCCTCAATGTTTGCATATCAGTAAAAGATTTAATTTCTCCATCAATATTATACTTTTTCTTTTTGTTTTTTTTTGAGACAGTCTCACTTTGTCACCCTTGGTAGACTGCTGTGGTGTCATAGCTCATAGGAACCTCAAACTCTTGGGCTTAAGTGATTCTCTTGCCTCAGCCTCCCAATTAGCTGGGACTATAGACACCTGCCACAACACCTGCTATTTTTTGAGGCGAGGTCTTACTCTGGCTCAAGCTGGTCTCGGACCTGTGAGCTTGGGCAGTCCACCTGCCTTGGCCTCCCAAGTGCTGGGATTACAGGTGTGAGCCACCGTGCCTGGCCTCTCTATCAATTTTAAAGCTTAGCTTAGCAGGGTATAGAATTCTGGGTTGAAAATGGTTTTGGTTAAGTAGATTAAAGGTAAATTACCATTCTCTTCTGTCTTGAAAAGTTTCATTTGAGAAGTCTGTTGTCACCCTGATGGATCTGGCCCTGTAGGTCAATCGGCACTTACTCCTGGCTGCTTGAAGAATTTTCTCTTTTGTCTTAACTTTGGGCAAGTTTGTGACAATGTGTCTTGGAGAAGCTCTGTTTGAGATTTGGTGCTTGATATTTTTCTGAAGGAGTGTATCAGAATCTTTGGTGACACTCGGGAAATTTTCATTTATGATATCCTTTAGTAGGGCTTCCATTCCCCTGGGGCATGCTTTCCTTTCTGGGATATCTATATTTTGCATGTTTGAATGCTTCATGAAGTCCCATAATTCTCTCAGTGGATGTTCTGCTTTCTCTCTTCTTTTCTGCCTCTTTACTTATCTGTGTTAGCTCAAGAGCTTTATCCTCTAGCTCTGAGATTTGTTCTTCTCCATGGTCTAATCTGTTATTCATACCTTCTACTGCATCTTTAAGTTCCCTGATTGCTTCAATTCCTTAAACTCCATGTATCCTTTTTATATTCTTCATATTTTTCATCCCTTATTTGATTCTATTTTTGGATTTTCTTTTATTTCCCACTTTTTCAGAAATTTTCTTCATTGTTTTTACCATCTGTATTTTAAATTCCCTTTCTGTCATTTCTAACATTTCTTTATAGGTGGAATCCTGTGCATTAGCTACCTCATAATCCCTTGTTGGTGTGGGGTTTGCTCTGTTCTGGTTTTTCTATTGTGATTTTTCATGTTGCCAGGATTTTTCTGCTGTTTCCTCATCCTGAGTGTTTTCTTTTTGTTTGATTCCTTACCCTACTTTTTCCTTTCATGTCCTCCTCTTCTTTAATTTTTTTTTTTTTTATAATTTTATTGAATCATAATTCTGTACATTGGTGCAATCATAGGGCACGATTCATATACATTCAGAAATGTTTTGATCGTACTGTTACAGTTAGCCTTCATGGCATTTTCTTGATCACTATATA
>CAUYON010139500.1:0-28203 GCA_963573935.1 Arctocebus calabarensis
AGGAAGGAAAGAAAGAAAAAAGAAAGAAAGAAAGAAAGGAAGGAAGGAAGGAAGGAAGGAAGGAAGGAAGGAAGAAAGAAAGAAAGAAAGAAAGAAAGAAAGAAAGAAAGAAAGAAAGAAAGAAAGAAAGAAAGAAAGAAAAGGAAAAAGAAACCAGAAACGCAAATCATTCAGGAACTCCATCCAGCATCCAGTAGACAGGTATTGGCTTTAGAGCCACATCTCAAAGCTGTACTAGGCAGCAGTTAGGAATGCAGGCACTATAGTCAGCTGGACGTGGGTTCCAGTCCACTCCAACATGTTTTAATTATGTGGTTATGTGGCTTTAGGAAAACTACCAAACCCATTTTCATCTTTAAGATGTGTTTAATAGTGGTAGAAACTGCATAGGACCATTATCACTATTAAATGAGATAACGTAGTGTTGGGGACCAGCCCCAAACTATGTGGTGAGTTCCCTCCCAGTGGCTGGTGGAGAAATGAATAGTCAAGATACAAAGAGAAATCTTTTCAAGAGTTGGGTTGGGGGAGTGACCACATGAGGACCAGTGGTGGCCCCTCGCTCCAGGCTCGCTCTGCTTTTATTGCATACATTAAACGGAGGGAAGACTGAACCCCTACATCATGGGCCTTGTTGGGCTTATATTTTTTAAATATTCCTTTAACTGTCTTAATTGTATTGATTTATTTCTTATCTTTAACACTCTATGTTATTTTTGATCTTAACATAAAATCTTAAACAGGAACACAGTCCAGGGGTAGGATGTGAAGGCCGACCCCAAGATGAGAATTAAGTCTCCGGGAAGTCTGGTGGGCAGTCAGGTGTGGAGCCATATTGAGAAATGGGAGGGGAAGGGCATTTCCCCTCACCTCCCTGAGAGAGTTTTTTCTCTCCTATGAGATCAAAGTGTTTGTGTTGACTTCAGTGTCTTCACACCGTCCCTCCTCAATCTGCCCTGCCCCCTATGTTCACTCCAGTGTCACCCGCAGGAGCCTGACTTCCCAGTGCCCTTGGGGTCAAGTCAGCTGCGGGAAGTTCCAGCAAGACAGTCTGTTCTAAAGGCCAGACTTCGCTCTTGCAACAGACTTTGAATTTCTCAGCATAGGTCCTGTAATCTGAATGTGTACCTGCTGTTCTCTGATCCACTTCCCTCCTTTCTCTGTTCCCTTTGCCCATCCTCTGTAATCCTTTTATTAATTTAATTTTTAACATACTTAGAATAAACAATTACATATTGGCTTTAAACTTATTAAATCATTATTTAAAACGATACAAACACATCCAGATACAACTCTTCCCTAAACACCCATATTTCCACCCTCAATATAGGGGAAAGGGTTTGCACATACACATTAGCTTGATTACGAAGATATGTGTGATAAGTTTGACTCCGAACTTAAACAAAAGAGGGCTGAGGATGTGGCGAAGGCCACTTTTGCCTGTCCTCACTCAGGCGGGATTTGGTCCAAAGCCCGCCATGCCTCCTGTCCTCCTTCCTGGATCCCAGATCGACAGCTGACCAGGTAGCGCCACCCACACCCTTCTTCTCATGTCTCCCATCCCCATTTGTCCCCAGGACATCACCACAGCTGTGATATTTCTTCTACTTCCGGACCTTCCTTGGTCACATCCCTGTCATTTTTTGTTCAGCACATACAGGTAGAAATAAAAGCTTTCTATGGTCAAGAACTTTGGTCCCTTTCTCCCCGTGGAGGTGTGAAGAGGAGTCGCCGCCCCTTTTGCAGAGTGCTGTGAAAGCTGCTGAACCCCATGCGTGGCTGCTGGGGCTCCCTTCCAGGGCAGGGTTGACATGTAAGATACAGGATGCTCAGGTTGGGCATCCATAGCTCAGGGGTTAGGGTGCCAACCACGTGCACTGGGGCTGGTGGGTTCAAACCCAGCCTGGGCCTGCTAAACAAACAAACAAACAAAAAATAGCTGGGCATTGTGGTGGGCACCTATAGTCCCACCTTCTAAGGAGGCTGAGGCAAGATAATCGTGTGAGCCCAAGAGTTTGAGGTTGCTGTGAGCTATGATGGTACAGCCCTCTACAGAGGGCAACAGAGTGAGACTCTGTCTCAATTAAAAAAAAAAAAAAAAGATGCAGGATGCTCCGTGAAATTTGTACATACTAACTACTGCAACCCTGTGGGTGGGTGGGGCTCCGCCAGCACCCTGATCTCTAGCTATGAGTAGCTCAGAGCCACCCACCTGTGCACTGCAGCGCCACACACACTGGAGTAGGATGCGTAGACGTCAGTACCATAAACGTGGTATTTGGGGTCTTGGCACCCAGCTGGACATTTCACAATGAACTCTGGATTGATTATCTTTCCGGCTTTGACATCACAGTTGATCTGAGGCACATCTGTGAATACAAAATGACGTCAAAATGACACCTATGGTATCAGCTTATATGGGGAGGGGGATTCTGTTAGGTCAAATTGTTTATTTACTTAATCTCTGAAAGCCAAAGCCTGGGCTGACCCTGCATCCCCTCCATATAATGAAGGCAAAGATGTAATTAGGATGTTCCTCAGACCCAAAGAATAGCAATGATCATCTATTGCATTTAACCTGCTGAGAGCAAAAACAAAATGCTGATTCCTGTGCTTATTCAGGGAACCGATAAACTGGAGAAGAGAACTCTGGGAAAAAAAACCATTTTTTCCCAATGGCCAGAAGTGTAATCCTGAGTCAATGGCAGGGGAGTACTGGTTTTTTAGATGCTCTGTAGCTAGTCCAGGAAATGGGAAAACTCTCGGACAACTTTATAGGACAAAGGAAAGGTATTCCAGGAAGGGAAAACAAGGGGAACATGGGCCTTGGAGTCAGTCTGGTAAGAATGGTCTGGACAAAGTTGGCTTGCTGGGCAGAGGCTCCGTGCTGGAGCCTGGAGGGATGTTGGTGGAAGGGTAGAGCTAGGCTGGGTGAAGGAGGCTTGAGTGCTTGTGTTCTGTGCAGGATGTGGGGTGCGAAAGGTTTTGATCTTTTGTCTTCATCCTAGAGCAGTGGTTCTCAACTTTCCTAATGCTATGACCCTTTAATACAGTTCCTCAAGTTGTGGTGACCCCCAACTATAAATTATTTTTGTTGCTACTTCGTGACTGCAATTTTGCTACTGTTATGAATGGTGATGTAAATATCTGATATGCAGGATATATTCAGGCGACCCCTGTGAAAGGGTCATTCATCCCCCAAAGGGGTCACGACCCACAGGTTGAGAACCACTGTCCTAGGGGATCCTCTAGACCTAGACCTGGGGTCATAAGGGGTGTGATCTTTTCTCATCTGCCTCAACACTTGGTGGAAAGCTGGGAGCTCCTCTGCTTGGGTTCCAGAGGAGCCATTCATTCTTTCCTCTCTCCTTTGCAGCTTCATTACTGCTACTCTCAGGCAGATGCTACCCCAGAGAGCTTTCCCAGGATGAGGAGGAGGAGCTGCTCAAGTGACAGTATCTGAAAGGGAGCAAGCAGGGCCACATCTTTCCTGCAAAGATTTTCCCTCCAAAACTCCTGAAGGAAAAGGTCCTCTAGATGACAGTGTACTGGTACCCTTCCATCTGGGGACGCATTCAGCTCTGGTCCCCATTCTTCACCAGAAGGGACTCTGAAACATGAGTACAGTCCAAAGACTCAGGAGGGGTCTGGAAACCTCTAAATGAAAGAGATGATTTGCAGGAAGGGGTCATTTGGCTGCAAGAAGGGAAGAATGTGGAGGTAACCAGTAGTTGTCTTCAGAAGCAGGACTGTTGTATGCTGTGACACCAGAGGGGTTAGAACTTAAAGCATAGACTTTCTAGAAGGAAAAATTTTGCCAAGAAGAACTTTCTAGGAATTGAAGTTGCCCTGAAAGGAATGGGCTGCCTCATGAAGCAGTGAGTGGGCCATTGGTGGAAGCAGAGGCTGAGCAGTGGAAGTGGGGATTTTGACATGGGGTGGGAGGCAGAAATAAATCCCCTCCCAGTGCTAGGAGTCTGTGATTACACAGGGATTCAGGCAGGCTGCCAGGCCACCCACCCTCTTAACCGGGTTGCTGAGATGGTCTCAGAGTTGCTAATGGCTTCCAGCTGTAGCCAAATAGCATATTCTTACTCTTATTCTTCTTTTTAACCCTTATGTACCTGAATGAGCAGAGTTGCATTTCACTCAGGCCGGAAGGAGAGCAGCTGAAGTTAGAATTCCTGCTCTTTTCTTAAACGCCCCTCCCAGAAAATCTTTGCCACTCAGGGCTGGGCCAGCATGGAACTTCTCCTGGGAACCACAAGGCTGAGTTTGATCACAGGCTTAAGCAATTTGTGGTTTGCATTAAGAAGTAGAGCACTGTGCTTAAAACAGTTTTGTGGTTTCATGCTCCCCACCAGAGGTTTCCTCCTCTCCAGCTATTTCTTTTTTACCTTTCATTCTTTTAAATTCTGATGCTGGAGGCTGCATTTACTATTTTGAGGCTCAGAGTATTAATTTTTTAAAAGCCAATCTTGCACTGAAGATGCCATTGTAGTTTCTCTTTCTATTTGTTAATTGTTTGATCCCCTCCCTTTAGCAGATCACTCCTCTCCCCAAAGCATCTCCCCCCTTAGAAGTAAGGAAAATGAAAGATTTCTTTTTGGTTCTTAGTTCTTCCAAACAGGAGGTGACGAGCTCTGTAAACTGAGATTAAATTTTGATGTGACATTGGCACTCTGAAAGTTTGGATCTCCGGTCGCCCAACTAAATCTTTTGGGGCTGAGTAAATGAGGCTCTATCTGGAAGCTTACTGCATGAGTTTATTATACCGTGATCAAGACACCATACATGCCATAGGCTTTCCCATGAAATGGTTGGTTTAAAAGACCAGGGAAAATGTCACATGGGGAAATTTTACTTTCTGCTAATCAATCAAATAACTCTTTAAAGAGTTATTTGTTTTTTGTTTGTTTATTTTGTCTTGTTTTTTATTTATAAACAAACTCCAGAGAAATACCTTAAATAAGACCTGCTTTATCTGCAGGTATCACGGTATAATAAACTCACGCAATAAGCTTCCAATTTTATCTGCATAATCGATGCATTAACTCATTAATTTTTCTCAAGGTGGGGGAATTGAAATCACAAACAAATGCTCATGCACTTTGAAAGAACAAGGAGCAATGGGAAAGTGTGGCTGAAGGTCAGATATTTGTAACTTTGTACAGAGAATTGGGTTGAAGAGTGAACTAATTAAATTTTGCAGGGTAATAGCAAAAATTATTTAAAAGTATAATGTCTACAATCTAGCCAGGAAAAAGCAGCTATTTGTATGTTTCTGGCAGCTCTTCTTTAAGAATATGGAAACCAGTTTACTTCTTCACAGTGTTCTCCCATTATTTGTGAGGTCGTCTGCTTTTATGTAACTGTCAAAGAATCTTCTACCTCTCCACTTGAGGCCCAAACGAAATGATTTATCTTTGCATTTCCTCTGAATGTTTTTGAACTAGTCAATGTGTACAGCTTTTTCTTTTTTTCTCTTTTGTTGTTAAGGTTCATTTTCATTTCTCCCTTCTCCCTCCTTTGGGTTTCATCTCCAAAGTGCAGAAATCAGACTTCTCCCACGAGGAAAGGATCAATTAAGGCAGCTCAAGAAGTATCATTCTTAGATCTGAAGGGAGCAGGAAGATACTAGGCAAATGCCAGCACAGATGGTCAAAGGGGTGCGCTGTCTCCCCACTGTGAACCTCGGGTGAGTATTTAGTTACAAGTTCTGGAAAGGTTTGGTCCCAGGAACATTTGGAGAAAGCAAGAAAAAAGCCTCTTCCATTTCTTCCTGAGTTGATAGCTGATGGTGGCAGTGCGGGAAACCCCGGGGTGGAGTCACAGAGAGCTGGGGTAGGCCCAGACCTGTTTAGTGGAGCCTTTGCACAGCAACTTGTTGCCTGGCTCACCACTCTGCTCCTCCCTTTGTGCCCTTTGGGTCACCTTGCCTTTGCTTAGTTGCTGTCACTTTCAGGCCAGAGCTCACATTAGCATACTGAGCTCACATCAGCAAACTGCAGTATCTTCCAAAGATTCCTTCCCCGAGGCCCTTGGAATCAACCACAGAGAAAAGAGGGGAACCACTTGCAAACCGTACAGAGCTGTAGGTTACCTCACTGGGCACGCGTGTCTGCGGCACTGATCTCACAGTGTCTCAGCTCAGGACAGAAACCTTGTACTACCTGATTGGCTATTTTGGTGCAAAATTGGGGTCTTACAGGAAGAATTGCAAACGTTTTTGCAGTGGTTTGGGTCTCCTGCCTGGACTAATAACAGTGATTATTGTGTGATGTCACATACGGTAAGCCAATTCTGTGGCAGCTCCAATTGACCTCTACATTTCTTACTTCGCCATTCATCTTTTCAGTGATCCCAGACAAGCCGTGTTGATTCTGGAACACAAACTTTCTTATCAGTTGGAGAAAGGCTCTTATAAGCTTACCTTGGGTCTACTCACCAGGAAGAACTTTTTTATTTTTAAATGTTTTATGTTTTTTCGTGAGGAAGAATTATAAAAGCATAAAAACATGTGCATATGGAAAATGTTGATGTTAAATTAAATATTGTTGGACTGTGATATTTAATTAGAGTAAAATCCTATTTTAATATAATTATGCAAAACATTGTTAGTTTAATGAAATAAAAATGACCTTTAATTTGAAGATGAAGGCATCCTTCTTCTTGATCTTGACGTGCAAGCTCATGTTAATTTTGCCATTGTAGCAACCTCTTTTGCAAAGCATTCTTTTCCATTTTTCTTAACCAGTCTTTGATCCTGTTGAGTCTTTGCTCAAAAACCACCAATAGCTTTTTCTGCCCTTAGGAAAATTCCAAAATCCTTAAATCCTTTACATACTTCTATGGAACTTCAGGGCTTATCAGTATTGCCTCTGGTACTTTCTAAATGCACATTGCCTTGCAGAGTTAGCTAGAATCATTTCCCAGACCTGAAACACTCTTTCCTTTCACCTGTTTAAATGCAACTGCTTTTCAGGGCCTGATTCTAGTTACATCTTCATCCATCTACTAGAATATCAACTCCATGAGGGCAGGTACTTTTGTCTACTTCATTCACTTCGTTTCAGTAGAATGTCTGCTGAATGACTGAATGAATAAATGAAACTAATCCATTAGGTTTTGTTAATTTTATTTCTAAATATACAGCTTCTCTCAACCCCTATCTTGGTCTGTCATTGACATTTCCTGTCTGGACTGTTAACACTGACCTCCTGTGTCCTCTTCTTGCTTCCTTCCACACTTGCCCACCCTTTGCCCAAATCCTTTCTCCATTGAGTAGTCGGTGTGGTACTTTGAAAAATGTCACCAGATTTCATAATTCTCCGACTCAAAACCCTTCATAGGCTTCTTACTGCCCTTAGAGTAATGTTCCAGTTCTCTAAAATGGTCTACAAGCCCCTACAGGATTCGGGCCTTGTCCTCTTCTCTACTTAATCTCCTGCCTCTGGTACATGAAGGATGAGAAGGTGCTAGAGGGTGCAGGACTGGGCTGAGGACCTTTCAGCAGAAGGGAGAGCCAGGCATGAGCCCTGGTGTAAGAATGGGCTTGGTGGTTTGAAGAACACCAAGGAGCCAGCGTGCCTGAAGCATAGTGAGAGAGAGGGAGAGCGTCCATGATGAGGTCTGGGAGTCAGCAGGGATCAGATCACGTGGGCTAGAGGAACTCAGAGTCCCACTGTGACCAAGATGTCAAGTGTGAACGAGACTTCCGTAGAATTTTTTTCAGGGTAGCACAACATTCTTCCCAAAAGAAATTTTTCACTAACAATACTGAGCTTCCAAGGGCTTGTACAAGAGCTGAACTGTTCAGAGAGGCAAAAGGGACGGAGTCTAGGTGTGGAATAAGCTTGTGATATGAAAGAGGGAGGGTGGAGCATGAGATGGGGAGGAGAGAGGGTGATGACATGCCGGTGGATGGTCATGTGTTCCTTGAAAATTAGAAAAGGTCTAAAATATGACAGAATAATGGACATAGGGGGATTATTTTGTAGAGACTAGTGAAGGAGCTGAGCCACAGGGCAGACAGGACAGGAGGGTCATTAGAACCCAAGAGTGGCTAAGCAGAGAAAATCATAAGGAAAGAAATTCCAGATTCTCGAGGAGAGCTCCAGACTTCCGATAAAGATTATAGGATTGGTTTTTATATAGATTTAATCTTAGCCATAGGGCATCCTAACATTGGGATATCATCTAGATTATGAAATAACAGCTTTGGTTAATGGTGGGCTGCATTTGAATCCCAATATGTCTGATTCTAATGCCATACCATGATCTTACCTGAGTCAAGCTTTTGCCAAGAACATGTGCAGCACTGGGGGTTCAAAGATATTTCCCTTGTTCATAAAAAATTCCCAAGAAGACTTTAGATAAGCAACATTTGTGGGGGACATGCAATGGAAACAGTTTCGTAAAGACAAATGTAGTAAAGGTACATGTTTTAGCAGGTAACTCAAAGCTCAAGCTTTAAGGTTGTCAAAAAGCCTAAGAAGATTGGTCCTTCTAGTCAATGATTTTGCCAGCCTTGAGAACATGCCTTGGAAGGACATGATGAAGGAGTGATTGATGACAGAGGGTAATTGATGGCAATGCTTTTGGGCGGTGCAGAAGTTTGTGTCTCTAAAAATAACATTTTAATTTACAAGGACCCTCATGCTCATTCTTTCACTTGATCCTTATAAAACCATGAAAGGTTTATTTTTCCCTTTTCCAGGGAGGCAAGTTGACTTGTTCAAGCTCAAGTACCAAGTAAGTGGCAGAGCCAGGACCTGAACTCCGGCCCTCTGGCTATAAACACAAAGCTTTGCCAGCTCCCCCCTGGTTTCCTGTCCCATCACTGAAAAGAAGGTAGATTGCTCTTTCTTTACCCTAATCTTACAGGGCTTTTCTGAACTTGAAGATTGTGGACAACCACTAGTGGGTGAATGTGGGATTGTCTGGCAAATAGGCGTGTGCATGAGAGTGTGTGCGTGTTTGTGCGTAAGCACGCACCTGTGCTCCCACCCCAGATACCTGCAAGGCGATGCTTCTAGTGAGATTTTCCTTTTACTTCTGAGAACTGTCATGGTAAAGTTAACTCAAGCGAAAATCTATAACACAGAGAGAGAACCTGCCACCTTTTCCACTCACACGTTAGGAAAGTTAGAAAGAATCATCTTTCATTCTCATGGTCTGAGAAAGGGCACACACAGAAATCTGTGTGGAGAACACACTGGGGTTGGTACCAGATGTCCAAGAAGTAAGCAAACCTGGGAGATTACTTACAAGTTGCTACACATAAACCTTCCCAAGAAGCTGTGTGTATGTTACACCAAATCCTGTAGCCACAGAGCCTTGTTTCTCTTCATCAGTGTCCAGTGCTCTGAACAATGGCCTCTTTATGCTCAGGGAAGTAGGTTCAGGAATCATCTATCCTTTCAATATCTATTGCAAAAATCTTTCTGTGCCTTACAAGTTGTTAACAATGACTTGTTGAAGAGAACTCTGTAAACCACAGGGTGTGCATTTCACCCCCAAGTCTTCCATTTCATTAGACTCCAATGTAATGGAAATTCCAGTAGTAGCTTCACTGCTGGTGGAGACTATCTAGTTTATCTGATGTTGTTTTCATCACTAAATTTCTGCTCAGAAAACCCTCATGAGTCCCCACCCTCTAGTCAGTTTGGCATCGCTTGGTGGGTCCTAACTCACCTTCTGACTGTACCTCCCTGAAACCTCGACACCTAAGCCTGACCAGACCACTCACTGCTTCTTGACCTCACCCCCCTCTACCTCCTCAGGACATCAGGGTTTAGTCCACCTGGAAAGCCCTCCCACTCACCTCTGGAAAATCCTATGTATTTTTCATGTCTAGTCTTGAATGTTCTTTTATGAAACTGGTAAAAATCCTATTGTAGATTCCTTTTTTGTTACTCTTACGTAGAATTTACACATTTTACTTCACTTTACAGTGGCTTTACTTGTTCATGTATCGGTACCTACATCTACCAATTACTCAATGAACACTAATTTTATCTTCATGGTGCCTTTGGTCTTGTTGGGAAGACAGATGAATTTTTTAAAAGCTCTTAGAATAATAGTAACTGCAGAAGTTCCCTGAATGGGGATGGTATGACTTACGACTTTTCAGCATTAAGGTGGGTTTATCAAGTTTATCAGGGGAAGTTTATTTTTGCTTAGATGTTTTCTGAGTGTTCTGGGCTCTAACCCCATCATTAGTTGTGGGGCATCTGTACTCGGCAGAGGAGGTGCAGGGCACCCAGGGGGCATCTCACCTACTCTGGGTGTATGTCAGGACTGGGGGTCGGGTCCAGGAAGGCTTTTCTTTGCATTCTTGTATTTTCTTAGCTACAAGATGAGATGATTACCCAAGTCACAGACTTTGCAGGACAGGCGACCCGTGACATGTTACATGGAGTTAGTCATCAATGCCCCTGTCTGCGTAATGCCTACTCACCTGGCACCACTTTGGACTAAGGCCATTGCTTCTGGGGTTCTTCTGGGGCTTCTTTATGTGTGGAAAAGCTATCAGTGAGATTTTCCAACTTGAAAACTTTTCTCCCTCTAGCACAGACACTCTGCCAGAAAGGGATTGTTGTGGAGCCTTTGGTAGATATAATTTATGTGGAAACACAGATGTATTTATTATAGTATGGGCTGAAAGGCTCATGAGTTGAAGAGAGTGTTTGGATGTGTAACCTACACAACAATGAAATTAATCCTCAGAATTTGTAAGGTAGTGTGACTGCATTAGCATTGCCTGGTGGGTCCTAACCGACCCTAACACTCAGAATAGTCTTAAGAACACATCCATATCCTTCAATCGTTGCTTGTAGCCTTAAACAATCAAGAGAAATGCAGCCACATTTTGGTAATTCATTAGAACTGCTTGAGTAGGTTTGTGCTGACTAAAGCTACCACCAAGGTAAGGTTAGATATATGGCTTCAAGACGTATTGGAAAATGAGAGCCTTGAAAAAGTCACCTCTAAAAATGAAGTGGTAAACTCTCATTAGTGCAATAAGGTAAACATTACCCTGGACTACACAGTAGGTTAATTTATTAAGCAGGTTAAGTTATTAAGTCATTAACTTATGTTTATTGCCTTTATAATTTTTCCCTTTTACTATTTACTACAGGCTCATGTTTTCCTACCTCTGGAGCTCAAGTTTGTAGGAGAGAGGGCAGAATTGTCAAAGACAACTCTCCCTCCAGGTTTTGGGAATTAGACTCTCCAAATCCCCCTTGAGAGGATTTGGCTTATTCAGCACAAAGAATGAGAAAACCTTATGCATTTTTGGCTTTGCAATGGGTTTATTAGAGTATTAAACGCATTTTTTTTGAGACAGAGTTTCACTATCTCACCCTGGGTAGAGTGCCATGACATCATAGCTGACAGCAACCTCAAACTCCAGGGCTCAAGCGATCCTCCTGTCTCAGTCTCCTGAGTAGCTAGGACTACAGGTACCTACCACAATGCCTGGTTAATTTTTTTCTTTTTTTTTTTTTTTTTTGTAGTGGAGACAGGGTCTCACTCTTGCTCAGGCTGGTATCAAACTCCTGAGTTCAAACAATCACCTGTCTTTGCCTCCTAGAGTGCTAGGATTAAATGCATTTTTTACTTAAATGTTTTCTAACTTTATTGGGACATGCCCCCTTCATAAATTGAGAGCATCTGTACTTAATAGACTTGTACTTGAAATGATCTTCTAAGACTGGGAAGGTTAAGTTCCAGCAAGGAAAGTTCCTATTCCTTAGCCGCAGCCTTGGAAGGGCACAGCATTAGGACTGTACTTGGTGTGATGCATGTTGGTGTGGACCCTTAGCTATGGGGCTGCCCCACCTTTGCCAACATCCCAAGGAAAGCGGAGCTGCTGAACTAACAGAGATAACACAGGCTTGGACTCTGAGCAGCTTAGCAGACCTTCCTGAATTTGTCTAAGCCTTCTAGGGACTGGGGCAGGGAAGGAGGAAGCCCCTATAATTATGGAATTTGAATTCCACCCCTGACCTCCAGCAGTTTGCAGTCAGACTTAATTTAATTTAGAAAATAATGTGATAAGTCAAATACGGTGGGATAAAATTGTACCCAACACCACTGTGCTCATGATAGCAAAATGTCAGCTTGAAATGTATGATCCTGTAGGTGTCTGGGGAGTAGAGCTGTGAGAATTTGTCTGATTGCTTTTTTTATCTTTGCTTTTCTTCTTTGTGAAGCCCCCATGCCAGATTATTTCACATGTTCTTAAGTACTTATTACCTTTCTGGTCCAAGGGGCCCCCAGAGGAGCTAAGAAAGGTTCACAAAGACAGTGGGAGGGGAGCATGAGCAGACCAAAGTAATGTAAAGAAGGAAAGGGGGTAAGAAGGAAAAGAAGTGAAAAAGAAGGGAAAGTAGACGGGAGGGAAAGCGATAACTGCCAAGAGCAATGGCAACTGCTGAGTAGGCCACGCAGGTGTCCTGGATGGCAGGCCTTCTCAAGCCAGGCCCAGGAAAGACATCATGTTCTTCCCCTTTTCCTGTTTTCTTCATGTCTCTTCCACTTTCTGTTCTGTCAGCCCTTGATCATCCGATGTCCTCATCTGCCCTCCGGCTACAGACGCTCCACTCCCTAGTCTCGCCTAGCTTGGAAGGAGGCCGCTGGAGAAAGGCTGGGGTTGAACCACACCCAGCCCTGAGTTTCAAGCCTGGCTCTGCCAACTGGTGGCCCCGGATCCTCAAGTGCCTAGGACAGTGTCACATGTGTAGCAGAAGCCAGGAGGCAGCTTCTGACCAACTCTAGCAAATGACCTCCTCCTTGGGTTGTGAACACCTTTAGTCTTGAAAAAACACAGGTGAAATTTGAGGGCTTCCAGAAGAGAAGATGGAAGTCATGGGAAAGAAGCCACCTAAATGATTTCACATTCATATCTCTCAGCAGCCCTAATCCCTGTTCTCTCTCTGGTCTTACTGGTTCTCAAATTTTACCAGGCATCAGAATCACCTGGAGAGCTTGTTAAAACACAGATTATGGAGCTCCACCCTTCGAGTTTCTGACCGGGGAGTTCTGGGGAGGGTGAGACAAAAGGTCCGCTCCTCTAGTCCACTTTCTTGCTGAAGCCAAGTCACTTTCTTGTTTTTACAATGTCACTTTTCATTTGAAACCCTCCAGTAGCTCTCCGTAAGATGTATTTTGAGGTATCAACTGTAGCTGTAAGACAGTCAGACTTCTGTTGTTTATTGGAGAGGACCCTCTCTGCTCACGGTGTTTCCTTGAAGCTGAAATGGGCTGAGAGAAGGCCGACCTTTTGATTTCCCAATGCACGGCCTCTGGCCTCTGACCCTGGGATCTGTGATCTCACCTCCAGGATGACGAGCTCAGGGGTCTCCAAGTGTTTTTGAGGTGCCTGCATTCATTGCTCAAGAAGACAAGAGAAGCTGTCATTGCTTGCCTTCCACTTGACTACAGAAATGTGTGTGAAGTTCTGTCCACGGTTTGGATACACTTTCATGCTACCTATGTATGTGTGTATGTCTGTAATGCTTACTTACTAGCAAACTGCGTTCTCTTTCTTCTTTCTTCATATACTGGTGCAAAGGGCTTTGCTGTTGCAGGACGGTTTCATTTCCCTAGTATATCTCTAACATGGTAGTGGACTCCAGCCAGCCTACGCTGATGCAAATAGATTCTCTTTCTCTCAGGATCAGGACTGAGAGACATGCTCTGCAGAGAGAGAGAGAGAGAGAGAGAGAGAGAGGCAGACAGACAGACAATAGACAGACAGAGAGGCAGATGTGCAAAGGGAAGCCAAGGTGCCAGTTCCTGAGGCCTTTCCATCTGGGGTCCAGCCCTGGGGAGTTCCATCTGCCTTCCTGCCTTAGGCTTTGCAAGCTACTTCCCATCCTGCCCAAATCCCCTTTTTTGTTTAAGCAAATTGGCTTTGGATTTCTGCTAATTGCAACTACAATAACCCACACCGAGATACTCACCATTGCTCTTGTGATGAAGTGCAGAGCCCTAGACATAGACATTAAGCCCTTTACCATCTGGTGCCTATGTTTTGACTTCACATGTTCACTTTCTTCTTTGTATGTCAGCCACATTGAACTACTTTTTAGTTTTTCAACTCTTCAGGCTATGGCCTGTTTATAATACTCTTTTTCTCCCCACCCTTGCCTGCCCAATCTGTATTGCCTTCCAGAATCAGTATATATGTGTCGTTTCCTCCAGGAAGCTCTCCCAGATACATAGCTTATTCTCCATACTTTTGGAGTACCTATAGCTCCCTTCATCCTAGCACTTACATAAGACATTATTCTTGCCTTGTTGACTTGTCTTTCTTCCTTCCTAGATTGTGAGCTCTGTGAGGGTATAGCCTGAGCACCAACTGCTATTGTATGTAGGTGCCTAATGCAGTCCCTAAAACACAGCCCACACTCAATAAATACTTGTTGAACAAATGACACAGCTTCCTTTTAATCAGTCTCCTCCCCAGCAGCAGACTAACCATGTTAAACAGAAAAATGAAAATAACTTTGGCCTCAAGCTAGAGGCTATGATTTGGAAATACTCTTGAGGTCAAGAATCAGATATCTCCATGGTTTGGGAATATCCAATTAGTTTCATTGTATCTTTTTTCCCTTATTTAATGATTGTGCCAGAGTTTCTAATTAGTGAAAAGACCTCATGCATTTATTGACTCAAATGTGCTGCATCACTAGGGAGATTTTGAGAATAAGGCTAGAATTTAGCATATCAGAAATTCAATCCATTTGAGATCTCTCCAAGAGGTTTGCCCTTGGGTCATTTAGCACAGACTTTCATAGTCCCTGCAAACTGTTGTCATGGTAATCGTGGAACCTTTCATGATTTTTGTATATGAGTTAATGAAGATACTGGAAACAGCCCAGAGGAATTTGAACTTGGGTGTGCATTTGTCTCCACATTAACCGGATCACCATTTTGAACACACATCTGCCTGAGATGGCTCTTGGTCCTGACAGAAATAAATAAACAAAGGATTCCCTTTTAGTATTTCAGTCTAGAAGGCTGTGGATGATTGCCCTTTTGGTCTCATTTCAACCAAAAATCTCACATGGACGGTTTAAAAGAGCAGAAGGAGAAACACTCTTTATAACACTCTTTTCTCCCCATCTTTGCCTGGCCAATCCATATTGCCTTCCAGAATCAGTATATCAGTGGTTGTGTGAAGCGAATCTCTTTTATTTCAGATGATTAGTATTGCTGAATTCAAGGCACCTAAGTTTAATGCCTACAAAGAAAGTTTCAGTTGTGGAGAGCACAGAACATTGACTATATGTAAAGCCTTCTTTCATGGTTCTTGATAAATACACTTTAATTCAAGCTTCTACCAAGCTTATAAATTTGGATCCAGATACCCCAGAGTACTCACAATATTTAAGTGTGAGATATTTCTTCTGTGTCCTGTCCTGCTAGTTATTTCCCAATATTTCTTTCTCCCTTCTTTTCCAGTAACAGAACTCCTTACTTTTGACAAGGCTTGTGTATATTTGGACTCAAGACATTCCCCACCCTACCTTAATGCTGGCCAATGCTATTTAAGTAGAAGGGGTACATTCAACTTCCTGGATGTACCTTTAAAGTGAGCTAGTATATGCCTTCCTACTGGCTGGAATGTAGAGACGATGGATGGAGCTGTGGCAGCCATTTTGAACAATGAGTAGGGGGCCATGTTGAGAATGGCAGAAATACAAGATAGAAAGAAGTCTGGGTCCCTGAAGTTTGTAAAGTATCCATAAAAGCCCAAATTGACTATGTTTATAGGAGAGAGAAAGAAACCTCAGTATTATATAAATGACTATTATTTTGGATTTTCTGTCATCTAATCTTAACTGATAGACCACCAAAGTGAATCTTAGTTTTCTTTTTCCTTTGATTGGGATGAAATCTCATGGGATGGGCTTTTCTGTAAGACTTACCTTTTGATTCCAGAGCATGCTAGAAGATGGGCAAGTTTGCTGGACCGTTGCATTAGCCAGACTGGATTTTCTGGCATGGAGAATTGAGACAGCATGTCAATGGCAGGGAAATACCCGTTCAGTTAACTTGGCCATGGAGACATAGCGTTGCCTGGTCTTTGTGTGTGTATTTTAAATTTTTCTAGTGCAATGGAACCACATACTTTTTACCCTAAAATCAGCACTCCTATCTCAAATACTTTTTGGAATGAGGTTGGCGATGAATAAGACTCACTATAAATTAGTCTGAGTGGAAAGTAATTGATATAGAGACAAAAGCCAAAACCAAAACAAAAAATGACCTTCTATGTTATCTAAAAGATTTGTAACAACCCTCCACATGTGATGGGGAAAAACAAGACTTCTACCAGTGAGGAATTGCAATTTTACTTACTGAACTTGAGTCTTTTAATCTTCTTAGTCACTTCTTTATTTGAGTGTATTCCAGTCACCAGCAAAACTACATGAAGAAAATACACAAAAATCTAATCAATACTATTTTACCTTCTCTCATTTGCTTTGATTGTACAAAAAAACTTCTTATTGATGGAACTAATTTTCCCTTATACAGTCATGTACTGCTTAACGACAGGGACGTGTTTTGAAAAATGCATTGCTAGATGATTTCGTTACTCAAACATAGAGGATACTTACACAAACCTAGGTGGTCTAGCCTACTTCACACCTAGGCTTACTAGCCTATTGTTCCTAAGCTACAAAACTGTGTAGCATGCTACTGTAATGAACACTGTAAGCAACTGTAACACAGTGGGAAGTATTCATGTATCTAAGTATATATGAACATTTAAAAGGTACAGTAAAAATATAGTATGCAAGATTAAAAGAAAAGGTATCCCTACATATTGCAAGGAGCCTATAGGTCTAGAAGGTGTTCTGGATGAATCAGTGAGTGAGTGGTGAGTGAATGTGAAGGCCTGGACCATTCTTGTGCCCTACTGCAGACTTTATAAATACTGTACACTTAGGGTACACCAATTTATAAAATTTTTTGCTATAATAAATTGAACTTAGCTTCCTATATCTTTTTCACTTTATAAATATTATTCTATTTAACTTTTTGATTCTTTTGTAATAACACTTAGCTTAAATCACAAATCCTTTGTACAGTTGTATCAAAGTATTTTCTTTGAGCTTTTTTTCTACTTTAAAACTTTATTTTAGTTTTTACTTTTTAGACTTTTTCTTTAACAACTAAGACACAGGGGCTGGGCTCTTGCCTATAATCCAAGCACTCTGGGAGGCTGAGGTGGGTGGACTGCTTGAGATTAGGAGTTCGAGACCAGCCTGAGCAAGAGCAAGACCCCATCTCTAAAATAGCCAGGCATTGTGGCAGGTGCCTATAGTCCCAGCTACTGGGGAGGCTGAGGCAAGAAAATCGCTTGAGCCCAAGAGTTTGAGGTTGCTGTGAACTATGACAGTATGGCATTCTACCCAGGGTGACAAAATAAGACTCTTGCCTCAAATAAATAAATAAAGAAAAGAAAAGAAAAACTAAGACATAAAGACACACATTAGCCTAGGCCTACATAGGGTCAGGATCATCAATGTCACCGTCTTCTACCTCCTCATCTTGTCCCACTGGAGGGTCTTCAGGGGCAATAACAGTCATGGAGCTGTCATCTCCTGTGATGACATTGCCTTCTTCTGGAAGACTTCCCAAAGGACCAGTCTGAGGCTTTTTTTTTCTTTTTTCTTAAATAAGTAGAGGGGACACACTCTAACATAACGATGGAAACACAGTATCGTAGAGTACGCATTAACGAGTGACCTAGTCATCTGCTTCCATTATCATGGCCCAGAATCATGACTGTACATAACGGTCTGTGCTGTACAGTCACGTGACTGCAGTGCAGTCGGTTCTTTTACACCAGCGTCATCCAAACACGAGAGCAACACGTTGCTCTCTATGGCCTAAGGATGGCTTGGACATCATTAGGCAATGGGAATTGTTCATTTCCATTACAGTGTTATGGGACCCCTGGTCTGTTGTGGACCAAAGCTTCTTATGTGGTGGGTGAGTATATTAGGCCTGAGTAGTTGAGAAGTATGTATAATTTGCTACTTTCTTAGCCTCTATGGAAGGGTCCTTTTTAAAAAATACCTCTTGGATGCATGCACTTGCCCTTTTTTTCCCTGTCTTTAAATTTCATCGCACCAACCCTGCAATCTGAAGGAGGGGCTTCTGAAGGAGGGCGTGTGAGACTAGAGAAGTCTGCTGGCTCGTTTGCCTGGGCCCAGGAGTGAACGGACGACAGGGAATGAATGATAGGTGGCACCCAGGCCACTCTGTGTTCCTTCTTCTGTCCCATTGCAGGTCCCCAAAGGGCCAATCTCCAGACAGCCAGAGAAGTGCATGTGCATGGTGCCTGTGTGTGCACATGCAAGTGTTCATGTGGGTATGTATGTGTTCACACATGTGCACATGTATGTGTGTGCACATGTGAGCATGCCTGAAGGAGGTTGAATGGAAGGGATCAGGGAAAGGAAGTCAAGGAGAAAGGGGCTTAGGGAGAAGAGGGCTTAGAGAGACCTGTCACAGGTCTGTGGCAGGACCCAAGCACCCCCAGGTCCCTGGTTCTGTGCCCCACCAGGCCAACTGCAGGGAGTTGAGTTTCCTCCCCAGAAACAGCAGAACCTCACCACAAGGCAATTAGGGGGGAACTCAACTCCAACAAAAATTCTCATTCCCACACAAAGGCATGGAAACTAAACAACTCTATGCTAAATGACAGTTGGGACAAGTAGGAGATAAAGAAGGAAATTATTAAATTCCCCAAACGTAACAACAATGAAGCTACGAGTTACCAAAGCCCGCGGGATACTGCAAAAGCAGTCCTAACAGAGCAATTTATCGCATAGGACACCTACCTCCCTAAAACAGAAAGAGAACACATCAACAATCTAATGAATTATCTTTTTTTTGAGACAGAGCCTCAAGCTGTCACCCTAGGTAGAGTGCTGTGGCATCACAGCTCACAGCAACATCTGATTCCTGGGCTCGAGCGAGTCTCTTGCCTCAGCCTCCCAAGTAGCTGGGACCACAGGTGCTTGCCATAACACCTGGCCATTTTTTGGTTGAAGTTGTCATTGTTGTTTGGCAGGCCCAACAACAATGGATTCGAACCCACCAGCTCAGGTGTACGTGGCTGGCGCCTTAGCTTGTTGAGCCACAGGCACCGAGCCCTAATGAATTATCTTAAGGAAATGGAAAAGGAAGAGCAGTGCAATCTCAAACCTAGCAGAAGAAAAGAAATAACCAAAATTAAATAAAAAAAAATGAGATTGAAAACAGAAGAATCATTCAGAAAATTAATGAAACAAAAATTGATACTTCGAAAAGATAAACAAAATTGATAAATTTGGCCAGATTAACTAGAAACAGAAAAGTAAGATTTCTAAAAACCTCAATCAGAAATGAAAAAGGGTAAATAACATCAGTTACTATGGAAATACAAGAGATTATTTCTGACAACTACCCAAAACTCTATGCCCAGAAATTTGACAATGTGGATGCAATGAACCAATGCCTGGAATCATACCATCTCTTTAGACATAACCCAAAAGAAATAGATCTCTTGAACAGACCAATATCAAGCACTGAGATTGGAGGAACAATAAAAATGCTTCCAACAAAAAAAGCCCTGGACTAGATGGCTTTATACCAGAATTCTATCAAACCTTTAACGATGACCTATATTGCAGAACCTATTCCAAAACATTGAGAAGGAAGGAACCTTCCCCAACATGTTCTGGGAAGCAAATATCACTGTGAATCCAAAACCAGGAAAGGACCCACCTAAAAGGGAGAGCTACAGACCAATTTCACTAATGAATATCTATGTAAAAATACTTAATAAAATCCTAGCAAATAGATTACAGCTGCACATTAAAAAAATCATGCATCATGATCAAGTAGGCTTCATCCTAGGGATTCAAGGTTGGTTTAACATATGCAAAGAACAATGACCATATGATCCTCTCTATAGATAGTTCTGGCTGTCAGGAAATTGTCCCTTTGGGGACCTGCTGTGGGACAGAGGAAGGAGCAGAGTGGTGTGGATGCCCCCCCCCCCCACTCCTATGGTTCATTCTCTATCGTCCATTCATTCCTGGGCCCAGGGAAATGAGCCAGCAGACTTCTCTAAAAAATTAAAGAATAGATGCAGAAAAAGTATTTGACAAAATTCAGCATCCTTTTCTAATAAGAACGTTTAAGAAAATAGGCATAGGAGGGGGCGGCGCCCCTGGCTCAGTGGGCAGGGTGCCGGCTGCATATACCGAAACTAGTTTTGAACCTAGCCCTGGCCAAACTGCAACAACAACAACAACAAAAATAGCCAGGCATTGTGGCGGGCACCTGTAGTCCTAGCTACTTGGGAGGCTGAGGCAAGAGAATCGCCTAAGCCCAGGAGTTGAAGGTTGCTGTGAGCTCTGATGCCACAGAACTCTACTGAGTGCAATAAAGTGAGACTCTGTCTCTAAAAAAAAAAAAAGCAGAAGAAGAAGAAAGAAAGAAAGAAAGAAAATAGGCATAGGAGGCATTACTTAAGCTGATTGAAGCCATCTATGACAAACCCACAGCTAACGTCATACTGAATGGGGTAAAACTGAAAACTTTTCCACTTAGAACTGGAACAAGACAAGGATGTCCACTTTTGACACCATTATTCAGCATAATTCTGGAAGTTCTAGCCAAAGCAATCAGGCAAAAGAAGGATATAAAGGACATCCAAATGGGGGCAGAGGAGGTCAAACTCTCCCTCTTTGCTGATGACATGATCTTATACTTAGAAGAACCTGGAGACTCAACCGCAAACTCCTGGAAGTCATCAGGAAATACAGTAATGTCTCAGGGTATGAAATCAATGTCCACAAATTAGTAGCCTTTGTATATGCCAATAACAGCCAACTTCAGAAGCAAATCAAGGACACAATTCCCTTCACAGTAGCTTCAAAGAAAATCAAATACTTAGGAATATACCTAACAAAAGAGGTGAAAGATCTTTTCAAAGAGAACTATGAAACCCTAAGAAAAGATGCTCATTAGCCCTAGTTTTCAGAGAAATGCAAATCAAAACCACCCTGAGATATCGCTTAACCCCTGTGAGAATAGTCACAAAGTCTCAAGGCTGCAGATGCCGGTGTGGGTGTGGAGAGAAGGGAACACTTTTATACTGGGACTGCAAACTAATACAGCCTCTTTGGAAAGAAATACGGAGATCCTCAAAGAACTCAAAATAGAACTTCCATTGGATCCTGCAATCCCTCTACTACCCAGAAGAAAAAAAGCAATCCTTTTATCATAAGAACATTTGCACTAGACTTTATTGCAGTTCAACTTCCAATCACCAAAATGTGGAAACATCCTAAATGCCCTCTAACCCAGGAAAGAATTAACAAGCTGTGGTATATGTATGCCATGAAATACTGTTTAGCCATTAAAAAGATGGAGACTTTACATCTTTTGTGTTAACCTGGGTGGAGGTGGAACACATTATTCTTAGTAAAGCATCACATGAATGGAAAAAGCAAGTATCCCATGTGCTCAATACTAATATGAAGCCAGTAAACAAACTAATATGCACCCACACAAGAGAAAAGCTCAATTCAATTAAAGATGGGGGGAGGGGGGAAGAGATAGAGGGGAGCGGGGGAGAATTGGAGGCACACCGCCTGGGTGTGGGACACAACTACAACAGTGACTTTACCCAACAAATGCAAACATTGTAACCTAATTGTTTGTACCCTCATATTAATTTGAAGAAAGAAAGAAAGAAAAAGAGAGAGACAGAGAGAAAGAAAGAAAAGAAAGGAAAAGAGCAGAACCTCAGCCTTTGGACACTGCTCTCCCGCAGAAAGTCTGCAGGTAGGCAAAGGGAAAATTCTTTACTTCTTTAAATTTAGAATCACATTACCAGTTCCTTTTTAAGTACCTAAGATGAAGATAATTTTAAAAATTATTTTACAAATAATTAAAAAATAATGTTCACTTTCCCCCCCTTTTCCCCAGTCTTTTTCCCTGTGTATAAGGTATTTATTTACTTACGTATATATTTTTTGAGACAGAGTCTCACTCTGTCATTCCAGTAGAATGCAGGGTGTCAGCCTAGCTCACAGCAACCTCAAACTTCTGCTCTCAAGCAATCTTCCTATCTCAACTTCCCCAGTAGCTGGGACTATAGGTAACATCATGCCCAGATAATTTTTAGTAGAGACAGAGTCTCCCTTTTACTCAGGCTAGTGTCCAACTCTTGAACTCCAGGGATCCTCCCACCTTGATCCTTGGCTTCCCAGAATGCTGGGACTATAAGTCTGAGCCACTGAGCCTGGTAATATATAGGAATTTATACCGGCGACTCACAAGAAACATTTGATCATGCTCATACTGTTTACATTTTATGACTTATTTCTCTTTAAGGATATATCCTAACATTTTTTCTTGTCATTAAATGTACTTCCCATTGTAACTTTTAACTGCCCACGAAGTATCGCACTATGTGGATTTATGGTAAGGCAGCCAATCCTCCATTTAATGTAAATAGTGTCATCTTTGAACAGACAGATACCTTGTTTCCCGAAAGTAAACTTGCAAATAGAATTTCTTTTTTTTTTCCAAATAGAATTTCTTGTCTGAAATTCAAGCCCACTTAAAATTTTATATATCTTATGAAAATGTCTTATGGCATCGATTAAATTGTACAGTATGAAAATGCTGACTTCTGCATATGTACACTAATTCTGCCTGCAGATAGAAGAGCAGTGTTTTTCCTTGTGAAATGCTAGTCAATTCTCCATTCTTCTCCCTTCTTCTCCAGGTGTTTTTCTACTTCACTCACCCAAAGGTGGCCCTGCTTTAACTTACTTCCATTCGGAAAGTCCTTCTGAGAAACCCACTTTCTAGATGGATTTGGGTCTTTGGAGGTGAGCATAGGGAGACAGAGCAATCAAAACGAGCATTTTACCTTCATATTATGATTCAATAAAATTATTAAAAAAAAAGATTAAATACCAAAATAACTATAAAAAAAAACAAGCATTTTACTCTTAGTTTGTGTGTTTAACTGAACACAGATGCTTAATTTTGGTATAAATGGACTTAAGAATTCTTGAATTAGAAACTATTTTTGAAGGAAAAAGTTGCAATGCTACCAAGCATTTTACAATTATCTAGCTTCTATAGACTGAATGGGTACCCCCCAATTCATATGCTGAAATCCTAGCACCCAATCTGATGATATTAGGAGGTAAAGCCTTTGGGAGGTGATTAGGTCACAAGCGTAAGCCCTTAGGGGTGAAACTAGTGCCCTTACAAAAGGGACCTCAGAAAGATAGCTGTCCCTATCTTTTGTCATTTGAGGATGCAGCAGAAAGATGGCTATGGATGACCCCAGAATCAGGCCCTCACCGGACTCTGAATCTGCCAGCACCTTGAATAGACTTCTCAGTCTCCAGGACTCTGAGAAGTAAATACCTTATTTTGTAAGCCACCCAGTCTATAGCAGTTTTTTCTTTTTTCCCCAGCAGCCTGAATAGACGAAGACATTAGCTAATCTGTGCCAATGATGCGACCATTGAATTATCCCTAGCTAAGGCCTAGGCAGTTGACATACCATGTCCTACAAGGACAGAAACATCAAAGAGAACTGAATGAGACCCAAAAGTCTGGCCAAGCAGAATGAGGGCAGACACTTTCTAGGTGTTATTTACTTCTGGGGTTTGGGAGGGTCCAAGCGTCCTGGAGGTCTAATTTTTTATAGTAGTCTCCTGTCACTTAATTCTGTGTAAAGACTACATTCTCATTTTATGTGCAAAAATAAATATAAACTTAGGAATATTTTAAAAAATAAGTACTGAATAAGTATATTGAAAAAATTAAGCAAATTAAGTAGAGGGAGTAAGTGAAATAATGCATTTGTGTATAAATTCTTGTTAAAACCCAAATACTGTTCTTCTCGGCT
Source organism: Arctocebus calabarensis (assembly GCA_963573935.1). Lineage (NCBI taxonomy): Eukaryota > Metazoa > Chordata > Mammalia > Primates > Lorisidae > Arctocebus > Arctocebus calabarensis. The sequence goes on from CAUYON010139500.1 coordinate 23,963, forward strand.
TCTGTGCCTGTGGCAAGTGGTTTATGAGTCCTGGGTCATTAGGACTATAAATATTTCAGTAGGATCACCCCACCTCTTGCGTCTACTTGCCCCAGACCTTCCAGGCTGAAAACATGCATCACTGGGTTCAGCTTAACAGCAGTGGTTAATACAGCCAGCATCTTCCTTCAGTGGTACACACGGTTCTCCCCTCGGCTTGTTAATTACAGCTGCCCAGAAACCATTCCTCAAGGGAGGGCTTGTCAGTAAAGCCCACAGAGGTGCTTGTGCCCTGGAGCAAGTCTTCCTTCTTCACCTGCGAGAATGCTCTTGCTACATTGGAAACGGTGACTTGCATGTTGAATGTTGGGTGAGAACAAAATCAGTCTTGTGTTCATTTTCCTGGGACTCTTCAGAGCCCTGAGATGGATGTCTGACGTTCATTTCAAAGTGCAAGTGGCAGACAGGTCTGAAAGTCAGTCGTTTTTGTGATAGTAGTTAATTAGCTGGCTATGGAAGGCACTAGTGTCTAGACAACCTGAGGAAACTAAGTCTAGAATCCAAAGTTCTAGGGCAATCGTGATTTACCAACTCTGCAGCAGGGCCTCTCAGTTGCCTAAGATCTACTATTCCAATTCCAAAAAGTCCTTTTCTTTGTTTAGAAGTGCTTGACATTTCAAAGTAAATTAAGTACTTAAAGTATTTTTTCAAATAAAAGTTTCCCCCCACTTTCTTCCCCTCTCTCTTCTCTTCTAGTGTAACCATCAGTACAGATGAGACATCTGAGGTATAACTGTTTTAAAATCCAAGTTAAAAATTGATGATACTGATGATTTATAAGGAAATATAAGTGAATAAGCTTAAAACAACGTTCAATCTTATTAGTGATAAAAATGCAAGCTAAAGCAAAATGAGGGGATGTTTTCCCGTATCATATCAATAAATATGGGGCATGAAATGATACTTAATCCTGGTAGGGCTTTGGGGTTCGGGCATTCCTGTATACCGCTGGTGAAGTCTAAGCAGGAAGAGCCATTCTGGAAAGCAATTTGGTAAAGCATTTCAAGAGCCTTAAAAACATTTATATTCTTTGATCTGGAAAATATACCCCTAGGAATATATCCCTAGTTATAATCAGAGACATAGACAAAGATTTATATTTTAAAAAATGATCATTATAGTGTTATTTCTAATGGCAATCTGGAAATAATGAAATGTTGAAAATATGCCAACAATGATGGAGTCCTGAGCGTCTATTACAAACGACATGTAGCAGAATATTAAATTACCTGTGAAGTGCTCAGCTCTACTCGCAGGAGTGATTGTGACAAGGTTAAAATACATGCAGAGACATAACTAGAATAAATCTACTGAAATGTTAACGGTGGTGGAATTATAATTTCTACTTTATATTTTCTTTTTCTTTTTTTTTTTAGAGACAGAGTCTCACTTTATCGCTCTTGGTAGAGTGCCGTGGTGTCATAGCTCACAGCGACCTCCAACTCCTGGGCTTAGGCCATTCTCTTGCCTCAGCCTCCTGAGTAGCTGGGATTACAGGCACCTGCCACAACACCTGGCTATTTTTTTATTGCAGTTTGGCCAGGGCTGGGTTTGAACCTGCCACCCTTGGTATATGGGGCCAGTGCCCTACCCACTGAGCCACAGGTGCTGCCCAGAATATTTCTTTTATAAATAGAAAATAATATAATTATTTTTTAATTTGGTTATATTGAAATCATAAAGACCTCATTTGTGATAATGAAAAATACTTTATAAAATTATTGGCATGATTTATCTCATAAATAATGAGATAAATTGAGATAAATATGAGATAAGTGCTCATATTTTCCAGTTTTGTATTAGTAATGAATTATAATCAGAATCCATGTACTTTCAAGAGAAGTCACGAAGTGTCAGAACATTTAATTAATGATCAAATCATGAAGTATTTACTGAAAACTTGCTACAGGCCTGGAATGTTTATAGAAATGCCTCATTTTTAGCCCACGAACTTCTTGTTAGATCTTTTTAGAGCCCCTCAATACAACAAGACAGGTAATAGTTATGGTGCCTCCTTTAAAACTGACTTATAAAGCAGATCATTTTTAAATAGTTCAAGCTTCCCTAATACTTTAATGTTGGATATGTACTCAATGAAATACTTAGCATCAAATAAGTCAGAGCTTTCTAGCAAAAGATATGACTTGCTATTCCCTACAATCATATAGGTCATAAAATTATTCTTCAAATTGTAGAATATTTAAAGTGGGGAGAGGCTTTGGAGGTCACCATTTATTTTTCTAATTTTTATAGAAATTAGAGTTGAGGTTAACCGCTTGGCTAAAGCTGCAGTCATTTGGGCACAGAAGTTGGAACCAGAATGCAAGTTCTTGTCATAGCCTGTTTAGTCCACTTACTCCTCCTACGTGTACATGGGGATGGTACTCCAGTAACAATGAATGGCATAAAACTGGTCGATTCACATTTAAATATATCTAAAACAAGTGTGTGTAGCTCTGATTCGTATTAATTAAACACTTCATGTATGTTAATTTAGAGGGCTCTCGGGGGATCATTGGATAGTTCTGGTGCCTTAAAAATCCAGCATCCCTAAGGAGAGTTATTTATTTAGCAATATTTCTTGAGTGCCTGTGATATATGCCGAGTGCCGGAAATACAACAATGACTAAGACACAGCTCCTGCCCTCAGTGAGTTTACAATTTTAAGGGAGCCACACTAATGACACTGCCAGATGAGAATATATACAAGGCACCAGAGTGTGTATAGTTTGATGGGCCAAACTAATGGGGACAAGGAATGTTTCCTAGAGGACCATCCTGGTTTGAGAGGGTGTGGAGTGTCCTGGAGTGAGAGGAAAAGCATTCCAGGAAAGGGAACAGTATGCTCAAAGGCCTGGAGATGAGCAATGGTGTGGGCCTCAGGGAAATCAGTTCAGTGCGGGGTGGAGGGTGCTGAGGGGTAAGAGTTGGGGAGTGGGGGCTGACAAGAGCTATATCAGACAGACCTTGCATTCATACAAGGTACTTTAGGAAACTTGGACTTCATCCTGGGGACCAAGGGAAAACTCTGAGGAGTTTCAATCAAGGGAGCAAGAGAGTGGTGATCAAATATAGGCTTTAAGAGATTAATTGGGGTATGGTGGAAATGAGCAAGAGGGTTAAGGATTTGGAGGAGGCATCACAGAGCCCAGAGTAGGGGTCACGGGGTCTTAAAGAAATGGCCCTGGGACAGAGATAACTGGGCAGAGGAGGCAGATGTGTGAGGACTCAGAGAAGAAAATTTGTGAACAGGAGTCTCATTGTTTTCATTAATAGGTGTATTTATTTCTCCTCCAGCTTAAGGTGTAATTGGCAAATAAAAATTGTATATATTTATGATATTCATGATATTTTGATATATGTGTTAGTGGAATGATTAAATCAAACTAATTAATATATCCATCATCTCGTATACTTAATTTTTTTGTAGTGAGAACATTTTAGATTTATTTTCTTAGCAAATGTCAAATAAATAATACTGTATTATAAACTGTAGTAATCAAGCTGTAAATTAGGTTCCCATAACTTATTTATCTTATAACTGAAGCTTGGTACCTTTTAGCAAACATCTCCCCATCTCTTCCGCCCCACAGCCCCTGGCAACCCACCATTCTATTGAGTTTAACTTTTTTAGATTCTGTGTGGTATAAAAGTGAGATCATAAAGAACTTGTCTTTATGGCTTATTTCACTTAGTATATAATGGCTTCCAGTTTTGTTCATGTCACAAATGGCAGGGTATCTTTCTTTTTTAAGACTGAGTAATATTCTGTGGTACATACGCAGCACATTTGCTTTATCCATTCATCCACTGCTATAAGTTAGGTTGATTCATGTCTTGGTTACTGTGAATAGTGCTACAGTAATGTGGCAGTGCACATATCATTTCAACATATTGATTTTCTTTGGATATTTATATATGTAGATAGTATATGTGTTATATATGTGCATATATTTATTGTTAAGGATTATATTTTTAGGGATTATAATTGAAAGTACATGTATCCATATATTCTATATAATATATATCTTTTCTATAAATATAGAACATATAGTCTCTCTCTCTCTATATAAATACATATAAATATATGTGATGTGGGGTCATATGGTAATTCTATTTTCAAGTTTTTGAGGAGCCTTCGTATTGTTTTCCATATGGCTGTACTTTACGATCTCACCAACAATTTGTAAGAGTTATCTTTT
>CAUYON010139501.1:0-11342 GCA_963573935.1 Arctocebus calabarensis
GCCTCCCGAGTAGCTGGGACTACAGGCGCCCGCCACAGCGCCCGGCTATTTTTTTGTTTTGCAGTTCGGCCGAGGCCGGGCTTGAACCCGCCACCTTCGGTATATGGGGCCGGTGCCCTACTCGCTGAGCCATAGGAGCCGTCCGATAAACAAGATTTTTGAAAATAAAATAAAGCTTTTCCCTTAGTCATTTTCCTACTTTCAATCAATCTTCCCAACAAAAAGGAAAACTTGGAATAAACAAAAGAACTTGTTAATTCTTCCCAATGAGGCCACATACATTCACTCTCAACTAGTTTTCCTCTGTAACTAGGCAGTTTGCTTTATGTGACATCATTCTCACTGGCTGGTAATACTGAGAAGTCATTTTTCTATTATTTAAGATATGTTTATTTATGTATTTATCTTTTAAAATTTAACTGGACATTTTGTATTTTATTCTATTTTATTTTATTTACAGACATGAGTCACTGCGCCTTTTTTTAACATTCTTTTTTTTTAATTGTTGGGGATTCATTGAGGGTACAAGAAACCAGGTTACACTGATTGCATTTGTTAAGTAAAGTCCCTCTTTACAATTTTGCTTTGCCCCCAAAAGGTGTGGCACACACCAACACCCCGCCCACCTCCATCCTTCCCTCTCTCTGCTCTTCCTTTCCCCACCCCTCCCTCATTTTTTCTCTCTCTGCCCCCCCCCCCCATTTTTAAGGACTGTTCTCAGTCCATACAAACTTATTAGCATCTTTCAAGATTACACAGAAATCCTTAATGGGATTCAAATGGAAGGCCTAAAGCCTATTACTCTATGAAATTGCTCAGGCTGCCGGCTAAAGTGCCCAAATGATTTGGATTTTAGTTTTGCTTCTAAAACAAATGTAATAAAGTATCATTAACAAATTCAACTAAAGTTGGTTCAAGTTCAAAAAGTCTGCACATTCTAGTGTAATTAGAGACAAAAAAAGTTTTAAAGCTCTAATGGAATTTTCTATAATTCACTCTTTAATTTGAAAACATTTGCTACTTGGAAGTAGTTTCATGATATAAGGGCCAGCTAACAAAGCACAGTAACCTTGTAAGCCTCTTTTGCTGTGTGAATCTACTCTGATCTCTTGACATTGCAGCTGCTCTTCCAGGCCTGTGGAAACAGTGTTAAATTCCATCACACCTCTCAAGAGCCCTGAGGACAGAATTCGGGTTCTGGTTTAATGAACACCTTGTATGATCTGACTTCTGCTCACCTCTCCACTCCAACTCCTAACCTGCCATGACACTCTGTATTCCAGGCAGACTGAACTATCAAAATTTCATGTTCATAAATTACTCACTACCACTCTAATCACTAATCAGATACCAGGATATTATTTCCTACATCCCAGAATATTAACAAGTTAACATCTATTCCATCAGTCTCGAATTAGATAATTATTCCCCAATAAATTTTCTCCTACTCTATCCTTCCCAGAGTATTTGCCTCCCATTATGGCTTCCCCAAGATAAGATGGGGCAAAACTCATTTTTATGGCTCTTATAACACAAAGCCCTCACTTCTGCTAATGTACAATGTATTGCCCCTGCAATTTCACCCAGGCTTCTTCATAGTAGAAACTATCTAGTGTTACCATGAACTTGATTTTCCTAGCAAGGTGCCTGAATTGTAGGAGTCTTTACTAATATACTTGCAATTGAATGCAGGTAGTACCTGCCTCTACCACGTCAGTACGGATTTTGTGATGGAGAAGCCACATATGTAAAGGCAGAATGAGTTTCCTAAACTTGTCCCAATCTAAGTGTCTGCTTCGAACCTTACTCCCAAGTCATGTTTCTCTCTCACTCTTCTTTGACTCAAAAACTCTCCAAATCCCTCTCCCACCTCAGAGTAAATGCCAAATTGTGCTCTGTAATACTCCGTCTATTATAATGTTTTCACCCCCAAACCTCTCTCAGTTGTTTAAGTATCCTTCTACCTAACTCCCTAAGTCCTAGCCACGCTGGGGTTGCAGACATTTGTGAATGCCTCAGGCACTGTCTTCCCTTAGGCTTTCTGAAGTTACTATTCCCTTGGCTTGGATACATACGCGGCTCCTACCTGCAGCTCCTTCAGAGTTTTACCCCAATGTCACATGCGTGGTGAGGCTTATCCTGATACCGTTATTTAAAACTGACTGAATATGCTGGCACTGCGAATATTCTTATCCCCTCTTGCTGCTTTATTTTGTTTCTTTACCATATATTCTACTCATTTGCTACATACTCTCCTTCTGTATCATAAATTCCATGAGAAAGGGGACTGTAACTGTTTTGGGCTCTCTGGGGATTGTTTTGACACCTAGAATAGTGGCTGCCGTGAAGGAGATGCTAAACTGGCATTTTACTGACTAGCATATGATAAATATAAAAAAAAGTGAACTGTATCTTTTATTTCTAAGCATTGTCTAACTATGATAAAATAAATGAAAATCGGACCTTAGCCATAATTTTAATTGTATTACTGCAAATACATTAATTTTAGTTGGTAGAATTTGAAAACTGGCAAGAATAAAATATTAACATCTTATACCTGAACTTCTAAAACTATATTCATCTACTTTTGAAGTGTTATAAAATTTGATTGAAGGATTTCAATATAAAAATTTTCTTTAGATTTTAGAAAAATATACACGGTAAACTTACAGATGTTACTATTTTAAGGGATTCTTTTTTTTTTTGTCCGGGGCTGGGTTTGAACCCACCACCTCCAGCATATGGGGCCGGTGCCCTACTCCATTGAGCCACAGGCGCAGCCCCCTTAAGTTTAAGATTCTTTAACAAAACTAAAACACCTATACACATATGTCATATGGTCTAATCTTTGAAAATTGAAAACCGTACTTTAGCCAATATTCAAGTGATCAGGAAGAAAATAGTTTGCTCTTTTCTCTCTTTCCCCATCTCTTCCCCCGTGTCTCGTGTCACTCTCTCTCTCCCCTCTTCTCTCTACCTTCTCTCCTCTCCTCTCTTCCCCTGTCTTTCTCTCTCTATCTCTCTCCCTCTTCTCACCTTAATGCTGCTCTGCAGCTTCCCACACCAATAAAGACCTTTCGTACAAAAAAAAAAAAAAAACAGAAAATAGTTTGCATACCAAGTATTACCCATCTATTAATAGAAGCTTTAAATGCACACACCATACCCTGATAACAAAATGAATGGAGTCATCGAAGACATAAACCTTGGAATTCACATCATACCTGTGCTTTACAGGCCATGTTCGTAAAATGCCTGCCAAACTGAGAGTCATTTATTAATTCCATTTGATTTTATAAGAGATAAATATACGCATAAAGATATAAAAATTAATGTGCCTTTATTCACCTGGACCAAAAATTGACATGCGTATATTATCCTAAAATAAAATTAGTTTATTTTTATAGCGAAACATGAATATTCTTACTTCCAGCTGAGCAGCAATCACTTAAGAGAACTCTCAGAACGATTCTATTTAACCAAAATATACTTCTGTTAACCATGTTAGAAAGATGACGGTAATATATTATGTCATGCACACCTGTACCTTTATTGTCAAAGTTACACAGTTTATGAATTAGAGATCTCAACCCAGACAATCTGATTCTAGAGACTATTCTCAGTCATTATCTACACCGCCTCCCTGTACCAATGGACCAAGGCCATGACATTCATTTCAGCCTTCACCTCTTTTTATAACAATAGGTATTATTTACAGAAAGTCTACTACAAGCAAAGCTTACTTTTAGGTCCTACTACTGAGCCTTAACACCTTGTTACATAAGTGTCCCGTTAGACGGGATCCATAGTAAAGAGCTATTCATTCTTTTGTTCAAGTAAATGTTCTGTGCCTCCCAAATTATAGACTCATTAGTTTGTCAAGCTGTTCACTTAAATATATGTCTGTTTTCTTCTTGAAAATTTGTAGGTGTGGGTTTCTGAAGCTAATATTATTAATGATGACTCTGCAAAGCAGGGTGCAGGTGTTATCAGGTATTTTTACTTTGCTACAGATTGGCGTTATCTACTGTTTATCAGCTGATGGAAAATGTACCTTTAACGACTTTTTCTTACCTTTGATTCCAAGGAAAGAAACAATCTATTGTCTAAGTCAATATTGTACAATAGCTGTATTAGGTGAGCCATGTACATTATTTAAATTTTTTCCTAGTTATCACATAAAAATTAAAAGGTGAAATTAACTTTCATATATTATATTTAACTCAGTGCATCAACAATATTATTTTGACATATAAGCATTTTAATTTGTTAGTAAGATATTTCATACTTTGAAAAAATTAAGTCCTTGAAATCTAGGGTCAATCTATACTAGCTCTATTTCAAGGACCCAATGCCTTATATAGCCAGAGGTTATCTTATTTTTTTATTGTTTTAATTATTAAATCCTAGCCATGTACATTAGTGCAATCAAGGGGTACAATGTGCTGGTTTCATATATGATCTGAACTATTTTCATCAAACTGATTAACATAGCCTTCATGGCATTTTAAGTTATTGTATGAAGACATTTATATTCCATTGAACCACGAATAGATTAATAAATTGTGGTACATGTGTACTATGGAATATTAACGCAGTGTTAAAGAAAGCCAGAGTTTATCCTACCGACAGCGTAGTTCTAGAAAATAAAAAAAATGGATAACATAATTGGACTACAGAAGTGTGGTACATGTATACCATGGAGTAATACCCAGCCATAAAAAAAAAAAAAAAATGGTGATGTAGTATTTTTTATAACAACCTGGATGGAACTGTAGACCGTTATTCTAAGTGAAGTATCACCAGAATAAAAAACAAACACCACATGTACTCAACGCTATTTTGGAACTAGTCTACTAACACATGCACAGATGGAAGTGCTATAGGAGAGAGGGAGAAAGGAGGAGGGGAAAGGTAAATTCACACCTACCGTGTGCACGTCATATATTCTGAATGAAGGGCACACTCATAACATCAACTTAAAATGGACAAATGCAAAGTAAGTTAGCAAAATGTGTGTACCACTCTAATACTCTGAAATAAAAAAATAAATTTAAAATATAATTTCAACCTCATTATATGTTAACAAAATTGTTTTGAAATCAAATTTAGACAAGGCCAGTAAGATGAGAGTAAATTGCAGGCTAATATACTAATGAACAGTGATGCAAAAAAAAAAAAAATACTAAGCAAAATTTGGTGAACTAAATTCAGGCTGTATTCATGAAAATATAAGGGATGCCAAATTGTTATAATCCAGAAATTCAAGGGTATTTTAACATTACAAAATAATCAGGCATACCTCATTTTGTTGTATTTCTTATATATTTTTTCACAACTAGAAGATTTGTGGCAACCCTTAACCTATTAGCAAATCTAGTGGTACCTTATATCCAAAAGCATGTCTTCAATTTGTGTCTCTGTGTCACATTTTGGCAATTTTTGCAATATTTCAAATGTTTTCACTATTATTCTGTTACAATGATCTGAGATCAGTAATCTTTTTTTAAACATACATATTTATTTATTTATTTATTTATTGCAGTTTTTGGACGCTGCAGGGTTTGAACCTGCCACCTCTGGTATATGGGGACAGCGCCCTACTCCTTGAGCCACAGGCACCGCCCAGAGAGAGATTGGTGATCTTTGATGCGACAATTCTAATTGTTTGGTGGTGCCATGAACCATGTCTATATAAGAAGGCAAATTCTATGTGTGGTCTGACTGGTCCACTAGTTGACCATTCTCCCATCTCTCTCTCTGTCTCTCTTTAGACCTCTGCATTCTCTGGGAAACAACAATATTGAATGAGGCCAATTAACAATCCTACAATGGCTTCTAAGTGTTCAAAAGAAAGAGAAAATTACACATCTCACACTTTAAATCAAAAGTTAGAAATAATCAAGCTTAGCAAGAAGAGCCTGTCAAAAAGGCTGAGTTCTAAGGATTTGGTGCCAGTTGGCAAGATTGTGAATGGAAAGGAAGAGTTCTTGACAGAAATGTGAAGTGCTACTCCAGTGAACAAATAAATGATAAGAAAGCAAATGGCCCAATTGCAGATGTGAAGAAAGTTTTAGTGATCTGCATAAGAGATCAAGTCAGGCTCGGTGCCCAGAGCACAATGGTCACAGTGCCAGCCACATACACTGAGTCTGGCGGGTTGAACCCGGCCCAGGCCTGATAAACAACAATGACAACTGCAACAAAAAAATAGCCGGGCATTAGGCTGGGTGCCTGTAGTCCCAGCTACTTGGGAGGCTGAGGCAAGAGAATCACTTAGGCCCAAGAGATTGAGGTTGCTTGTGTGAGCTGTGAAGCCACAGCACTCCACCAAGGGCAACATAGTGAAACTCTGTCTCAAAAAAAAAAAAAAAATCTAATCAGCCACAATATTTCCATAAGAGAAAGCTTCATTTAGGGCAAAGCCCCAGATTTCTTCAATTTTATGAAAGCTGAGTTGGAAATAGCAGAAGAAAAGTAAAAAGCAAGTGGCAGTTAGTTCCTCAGGTTTATAAAAGCAGTCTCCGTAACAAGAAAGTGCAATGGAGAAGCAGCAAATGCAGATAGATGTGGAAGTTACAGATAGTATCCAAAGATGCAGCGAAGATAACTGACAAAGGTGGCTTCACTACACAACAGATTTTCTATGTAGATGAAACACCCTTCTATTAGAAGGTGACAACCAGGACTTTCATAGCAAGACAGAAATCAATGACTGGCTTCAAACCATCAAAGGATAGGCTGACTCTTGTTAAGACCTAACGCAGTTCAGAAGTTTACTCCAACCCTTGTAGGTGACCTTGAATGTTTAAGACTTCAGGGGATGAAGTGACTGTTTATGTGCTGGAAATAGTATTTAAAGAAAAAAAAGAACTAGAAGAGGCTTCTGATGATGTGACTGAATCACTGCAATGCATAAAATTTGAACACATGAGGAGTTGCTTCTTATGGACAAGCAAAGAAAGTGGTTTCTTGAGATGGAATTTATTCCCAGTGAAGATGCCATGAACATCGCTGAAACGACCACGAAGGATTTAGACTATTACGTAAATTTAGTTGATAAAGCAGTGATAGGGTGTGAGAGAACTGACTCAGATATTAAAAGACTTTTCTGCTGTTGGTAAAAATGCTATCAAACAGTATCATACACTACGGAAAAGTCTTTCATTAAAAGGGAGTAAAAAATTGGGCAAGCTTCATTGTCATTTTATTTTAAGGAAGTGCCAGAGCCACCCCAACATCCAGCCACCAATGACCAAATCTCAACATTGAGGCATGACCCTCCACCAGCAAAAAGGTTCTGATTCACTGAAGGCTCAATTGTTAGCATTTCTCAGCAATAAAGTTTTTTTAATTAAAACATGTACATTTAAGGCATAATACTCATGCAAACATAAAAGACTACCATACCGTTGAAATATAACTTTTATATGCACTGGGATATCAAAATTTTCATGTAACTTGCTCTCTTGCGATTGCCCATTTATTGTGATAAACGCAGCTATCACCAAGCTACATCTGCATAAGAATTCACTACATCAAAAGATGGGAGAAAACACAGATGACATGCTTAACAGATCCAGGAAAGTCATTTCATAAAACTCAAAATTCATTTGCCAAAAAAAGCCAGCCAAACAAAAACCCAGCATATTAAGAAAAGGATACAAGGTCAGGTACAGTTGTTTGTGCCTAAAATCCTAACACTTTCAGAGGTCAAAGTGGGAGCATTGCTTGAGGCCAGGAGTTTGAGCCTGAACAACAGGCTCAGCAAAAACAGAAAAATTAGCCAAATGCAGTGGCATGAGGCTGCAGTTCCAGCTACTTGGGAAGCAGAAGCAGAAGGATCCCTGAGTGGAAGTGAGTTGAAGCCAGCTATGATCACACCACAACACTCTAGCCTGTGGGACAGAGTGAGACCTTGCAGTCCTTTTTGAATCAGAAATAATACAGGGAAGTTTAACATCACATCATGTCAGAGGTCCTAAAACATAAAGCTAGCAAAAAGGATTGCCAAAAATTCCAACCTCAAGAGTTCATCCAGTAATAGATTTCTTTTTATTTGTTTGTTTGTTTATTTTTTATTATGGGATAATATGATAGTATATATGATTTGGTTCCATTATTTGCCTTTGTAAGGTGAAGTCCAAAGTCTGAGCTGTAGTTGACCCCTTCATCCAGGAAATGTGCCATATAGTCCTACCTTGTATTTATTAGGTAAGAACTTATGAAACCCTTCATTACTTCCTCCCTTCTTGAATTTAATGATGTTTTTGTCTTGTATGGGCCTGTAGTTGATAGTCTACTATTTTTGGATTAGTACTGAATACATGGGATGCTTGCTTTTCTATTTTTGAGATACTTTACTTAGGAGAATGTTTTCTAAATCCATCCAGGTAAAGACAAATAATGCAAAGTCTCCACCTTTTTTTAATGACTCAATAGTATACCAGGGTATACATACACCATAGTTTATTAAGCCATTCACAGGTTGATGGGCACTTGGGTTGCTTCCACATCTTTGCAATTGCTAGTCGACCTTCTAAAACATTCAAGTGCAAATGACTGTACAACAAAATGATCTTTTTTCTTTCAGGTAGATAACAAGTAATGGGATTGAAGAGTTAAATGGGAGATCTACTTTTAGTTCTTTGAAAATTCTCCATACTTCTTTCCAAAAGGGCTGTACTAGTTTGCAATCCCACCAACAGAGCATCAGACTGCCCCTCTCTCTGCACTCACGCCAGCATCTGCAGCTTTGGAATCTTATAACGTGCGCTATTCTCACTGGTGTTAGGTGACATCTCAAGGTGGTTTTGATTTGCATTTCTCTGATGATTAGGGATGATGAGAATTTTTTGCATGCATTTGTTGGCCATGCATCTGTCTTCTTGGGAAAAGATTCTGTTCATGTCACTTGCCCATTGATTGATGGGGTTGTTTGCTCTTTTCCTGTTGATTTGCTCAAGTTCTTTGTATATTCTGGTCACTAGCCCAATTATAACATGAAAATATCTTCTCCCATTCTGAAGGTTGTCTATTTACTTTGTCAATTGGGTCCTTAGCTGTGCAGAAACTTTTTAAGTTGATCATGTCCCATTTATTTATTTTTGCTGTTGCTAAAGTTGCCAATGGGGTCTTCTTCGTGAATTCTTTCCCAAGGCTGATATAATTAAGAGGTTTTTCCATGCTTTCTCTAGGTTTTTTTTTTAAATCATTTTTATGTCTTAAATTTAAACCCTTTACTCAGCATGAGTTAATTTTTGTAAGTGGTAAGAGGTGTGGGTCCGAAGACATCACAGTGGAGAATTTCCCGATCATTGCTAGAAACCCAAACATACAGTTACTAGACAGCCAATAATAGTTCTCATTGTCATAGTTCCAACTACTATGGTTCCTGATGGGAATCTCATAACTTAAGTAAAAAAAATGAGAATCCAGGGTGAGCATCTCAGTCTTAAAGAGACAGCACTGTCCTCTACTAAAGCTTCTTTTCTTCCAGATCATACCTCAGGTTCTAGTGTAATTAAGCTTTGGAGGGCATTAGTCCCCGATGGTTTAATCAAAATACAATTAAAAGATGAGCAGGACACATCTACCTAAAACTATTGCAACAGCTACCATTTGCAGCCAAAACGAGAGACTGAGTCAAAAGTAGAGGCCAACGGCATCAGGTGGAGTGGTTTCTCCTAAGTTTCTACTTCCTCAAACTTTTATCATGAACCTACAAGTGACCCAACAGTACATGGTAGTCTGTGGAGAGAGAGTGGGTTGTGGTTCTCATTGAATCATGGGGTCCTGCTGTTCTAGACTCTCGAGTGGCATATAGGTCACAGCCTATACTGTGGGTCTGGGAGGCCCCCAGTGGGCCGAGTGGAGCTGAGCTGACTCAGGTTCCCATAGTCCCATGGCCAGATAATCCACTGTGCCTCTGTGAGGTCACTACCAAAATGACCTTCTTTTATCCTCTACTAGGTCAGCGCTATTATGACAATTTGTGGAGTCTGCTGTCCTGCTACCACCGTGGCAACCCCAGAAACCTGGACATGGACAACTGAGAAGCAGGCGGTCGGGACTGTCTTCACATTCAGTGAAAGCACAGGCAATCAGAGCCTTGGAGGCCCAAGTGGTGGTGACAGACCCTGGATGTTGGCAGCCACCGTGGAGAGTTCCCACCTCCGGCCGGCAACTGCTGCTGGGAAGATGGGCTGGCACTGAGGGTCAATGACCTGGAGCATTTCTTTGCAAGTTTCCTGAACACATTTGGGATTCAGCTTCAGTGAAGAGCTTTTCAACTCTCTTTTTCACTCCTTTTTTGGGCTATAGTATTCCCTTATCTGGTTTTGCTTTCTGTGATTATAGTTATCTTGTAGTCAACTGAGTGGGAAAATAAGTAAGTGCAATACAATGGGATTTTTAGAGACGCTCACATAACTTGCAGTACATTCTTACAAATGTTCTATTACGTTAGTTATTGTTAATCTTCCTGTGCATAATTTGTTCTTTATCACATGTATGTGTACATAGGAGAAAGCACAGTATGTGCAGGTCTTGGTACTCACTGAGAAGTTTTGGCATTTACTGGGGCTCTTGGAACATAGTTCTATGAATGCCAAGGAGCTAGTCTACCTTTCAATGTATTTCTGGATGATAATCTTTTGTCATAAATGTTGTAAACATCTCTTGGTTCTTATACTGTGTCTTCCCTTTCTTTTTGGTGCTTTTTATTCTTTCAAGACAGGATCTCATGCTGTTGTCCAGGCTACAGTGCAATGGCATCATCAGAGCTCACTGCAACCTCAACTTTGGGGCTCAAATGATCCTTCCACCTCAGCTTCTGAAGTAGCTGGGACTATAGGCATGTGCCACCATGCCCGGTTAATCTTTTCTATTTTTTCTTTTCTTTTTTTTTTTTTTTTTTATAAAAATAGGGTCTCATTATGCTGTTTAGCCTGGTCTCAAACTTCTGGCCACAAGCTATCCTCCCATTTTAGCCTCCCAAAGTAGTGAGATTACACTCATGAATAAACATCCCTAGTGTTTTATAGTATCTTTTTGATGTAATGAGGATTCTAATTTTAATGTCAAGTTAAGTGATATTTTTCTTTATGATTAGTCTTTTCTGAATCTTTTTTTGTCTTTAATTACCCCAAAGTCTTAAAGCTTTATTCATATATTATCTTCTAAATAATTTATACTCACTCATTTTTTTTTTATAATTTTATTGAATCATAATTCTGTACATTGGTGCAATCATAGGGCACGATTCATATACATTCAGAAATGTTTTGATCGTACTGTTACAGACAGCCTTCATGGCATTTTCTTGATCACTATATAAAGAC
>CAUYON010139504.1:0-16978 GCA_963573935.1 Arctocebus calabarensis
GGCGGGCGCCTGTAGTCCCAGCTACTTGGGAGGCAGAGGCAGGAGACTCGCTTGAGCCCAGGAATTGGAGGTTGCTGTGAGCTGTGATGCCACAGCACTCTATCCAGGGTGACAGCTTGAGGCTCTGTCTCAAAAAAATAAATTAATAAATTAAATAAGTAAAAAATAGCAGTGAGCATAGAAAATAGCAATATATGTTCATACATATAATTAACTACTGACTAGACAAATTGGTGCTAAAAAAAGTGAAACAGGGCGGCACCTGTGGCTCAAAGGAGTAGGGTGCCAGCCCCATATGCCAGAGGTGGTGGGTTCAAACCCCACCTCTGCCAAAAACTGCAAAAAAGAAAAAAAAAGTGAAACAAAAACTTGAGACAGTAACAACCTCAAATGATTGGACATGTTTTGTTTGAGAAGAAGAGCTATTGAAATGCTGGACCCTGCCCTGAAATCTTTCATCCCTGCCCTGTGCTGTGCACCTGCCCTCTGCGCTGGCCAAGAGGCTGGCCTTTCAGATTAGCCTCAGTGGCCCTGTGCTATTCTCTGGGGTGACCTCATACCTCCTCACGCTTGCAGAAGTTGCCAGGCTGTATAAATGAAAACATTTCCACAAAAAGACAATATAAATACTCATTTTTAAACTATAGATAATTGTTTTTCTACGTGATAAATTACCTCATAAAGTGAAATCATGGCCCCAGCTAAACTGTGTTTTAAGTTTTGGGAGGCAGAGATGGGACTACTCTAATTACTGACCCCTGTGTGAGGGTGCACGCATGTTCCCATGCTAGGCAGCTTCCAACATCAAGACTCCAGGCTACCATGTCCCGACCAGGCCCGGGACCTCCCCTACCTGCTATCATTTTGTCTCTTTTCAGCTACTCCGTGCTACTTCCCTACGGACTCCACACTTCCCGTGTGCATTTCTTCACTCACCTCACCCCTCAGTCCACCCAAGAAAGGCACTCTAGCTAGGCAGTCTTGCTCCTATGTGAAGTATGATCCAAGGGTTTTCCTTGGATCAAAGTCTGACACGAGGATTTGAGGATAAGTAGTTTACGTGGGAGGCAACTCCAGGAAGGCCCAAGAGACAAGGGGTGAGCTAGGTAGTGAGGCTGCTCCTGCTGCTTGTAGGAAATCGTGACATGAGAGAGAAATCACGGTAAGGACTGTTACACAAAGGAGAGCCAAGTCTCAGTGGTTCTGGAAATTCTTAACCTCCTCAGACTGCAGACAGAACTTAAACTGAAAACGGCTGCTGTGTAAAGACCAAATCTAGGCTGCCAGAACTGCGAGTGTGCCTGGAACCCTTGTGGGCAGACCTCAGAGGGGGCAATGGTGGAACCTCAGGAGCAGTTCAGTCACAGAAGGGTCCTTGATCCAGACACAGGGTGTGCCGCAAAGGCCCCTAACCCCAAGCTGCAGGGCCCTGGGGGGTGGCCAACGGCTCTGTAGTACAGAGGACACAGCTGAAGGAAGAGCTGGCGATGCCGGGTTATCAGAGGTCACTCAGCCACACGTACATCAGATTTGCTTGCTGGGGCCCTGTGCCGATCACTCACTTCTCTGAATTTGCTAACCTTTATCTGTTGTTTGAGGCTATTTTCTTCTGATCTAGATTCCATTTCATCAATTCTTCTTTCAGTTCTGAGTTATTTGTTAGGAAGTCAATCCAATAAATTTTTCATCTATGCTTGCATGTTTTTCAATTCTAGAACTCAAATTTGATTCCATTTTATAGTTTCCAGTATCATTCTTGTGTTTATTTCCTTGAATATGTTCAGAACGGTTATTTTAAAGTACATGCTTGCTAACTTCACCATGTGAACCTCTCATGGATGGGTCAGTTTCTGCTCCATTGTTTCTTTTGGATCCATGTTGCTCTGTGTGTGACACGACACGCATTACACAGTAAAAAAATGTGAAGAGCACTTCAGATCTCAGATTTTTTTTCCTTCTCCAGAAAGGAGTGATGAGAACCCAACACCTCAGAAATAGGGTTTGATCTGAAGCAAAGCTTCAGTCCCCACTAGGGTTTGGCCTCTTACTAGAACACAGTATTTTAGAGCCCCAACCCATCTCCCAGTAAACAAATTAGCCCTTTGGCCATTGGTCTTCCCAGACCTTTGCTAAGAGTTGAGCCTCAGAATACTTCTGTATAGGTAGATACTCACGCTCACCTTTCTGGAGTTCCTCACCTTTGAACCTGACCCCATTATTTTCTGCACCCTACAGCTACAGAGCTTTTGCTTTTGGTTTGTTCAGGCTTTCTGGCTTGAGGGGAAAGGTGGTCTGAATGACCTAGACGGCCATTATGGAAACAGAACCTAGAGGGATGTTCTTTTGAGGTGGATCTCATTTATAAAACTCTCAAACTCTTCAGTTTTTGAGGCTGACACGTCAGCAGCCAGTCACTCCCTCTCCTCATTTCTACCAGGACCCCATTTTATCTTCAGATATTGGGGTGGCTTTTCAGGAGTCAGTTAGATGGATTACGTGGCTCAGATCTCAGGGTTCCCCGCCATGCGATTTCCCACGTAGGTCTGAGGAGCATCTGTGTGAGATCAGCAGGGCAGGATTAGCACAGGGCTGGTGGGATGCTGGAAGCTCAGGGCAGGGGCCTCTGGCCACCGCTGCTGCAGGAAGCTGCCCTCCTCACGGCAGGACCGACATGCCTGCAGTGGCTCTGGCTCTGCAGACCAGGGCGTCCCAAGCCTCCACTGGCTGAGCTCGAGGGAGGCCCGGAGGGGTTAGGGCCCACGTGGAGATCTTCTGGGCCTTGCTGGCGAGGCATCTGGGAAACTGGAGCCGTTCTGGACACTGAGATCTTGGGGCCACGTGCCGGGGACTTCTGGGAGAGGCGTCCTCGCTGAACAAGTCGGGCAGAAAGCAAGAGGCTCCTCTGGAACCAGCGTCCTGATTTTCAGAGGTCCATCTTGACATTTTTTCGTCCCTCCCACAGCACTCCCGGCACAACCTTGCCCATCTACCCGGTGCTCTCCCGAACCCCGGGCTCCTGCGGGACAGAGCCTTCAAGCCCCTAGTCTGCAGACAACCAGACGGGGAGTGGTAATTCCACCCGGCCACCACCCTGCCACTCCGGCACGCGCGTCACACCGCACTCCCTTCCTAACCCCGAACCCACCACGTGATTGACGCGGTCCCCCGAGGCACCAGCCGGGGCCAGCTGCCCACTGCTGACGCCGCCACGGGACACACCCGACCCCGCGAAGCGTCCGCGACATCGGGCGAGGACCCCTGCGGGAGCCGGCGAAACGCCTTCACCAGCGAGAACTGACCGTGCCGTCCAGCCAGGACTGTGCCGCTCCGGGCCTCCGGCCACTATACGCGCGACCTCTGCGTGGCCAGGCGGCTCCCCCGAGCCGCGCCCGGGCCCCGCGCCCCCTTCGCTAAGAATACGGTCGCTGCGGGCCCCGCGCCCCACACCACGTCTTCCCACCTGCATCAGACCTTCCATCCCTCAGTCACCAGCTCTCCGGGCCGGAGGAAGGTAAGGGGACTCCCCAGGCGCCTCACGCGCAGGCGCATCACCCCCCCCACCAAATCCGCTCCCGCGCGCAGGCGCACACCTCCTAGGCAGGCAACCCCTCCCCACCTCCGTGCGCTTGCTTATCTTTCGACGCAGTCGCGCCGCGCAACCTCCCAGCGCGCAGGCGCGTGAATCACGCGCCTCCGCCTGCCGCTTGGTGCCCACGGGCTTCCGTACCGGCGTCTCCACGGCGACCGCGTGGGCCTGGCGTCCTCCGCGGTCGTGTCGCTGCTCTCCGCGCCTCCGCCTGGCCCGTGTGCCACTGGGGCTGGGGCGCCGCAAGTGAGGCAGGGCTGGGGGAAGGCCGCGCCTCTCGGGCCTGGGTTGTGAAGCCCACAGCCTCGGGTGCAGCTCGGCCTTGCCTGGGTGGGGAAACCGAGGCAGGACGCGCGGCGGGGCGGGGACCTGCAGCCGGCCTCTGGGATGACGGCTCTCTGGAGAGCCCGGCTGTCTCTTCCCTGCTGGCGTTTCACCGTTTCCCTTCGGAGATTTGCGGGAGCCGTGTCCGGCCCTGTGGTCGGAGGGTGGGCCGAGCCGCGGGAAGCGTCTCGCAGGCCTGGGTCAGCGTCGCCGCCGCCCCCGACCCACGTGCACCGCTCTTGCTCGCCAGCCATGGGCCACCCTAAGCCTAAAACCCGCGGGCACCCCACCGGCGTCGTCACCGATGCGTGGGGGCCCCCAGCGGCAGGTGCCTCGCCCAGCCGGGCTTGCGGAAGCGCTTCCCGGGTCCTGCCGGCGTCTAACCGGGTGCGGGCCGACTCAGCGCGGTAACGGGGCCAAGGTGGCAAAGCAAACCCCCATCATTCAGCGACAGGGTTACGTTTGGTTTACAAACATTACTAGATTCTCATCTGTTTACAGCCCTAGAACGGTCATTAATGTGCGTATTTGCGTTTTCCGGGACTAAAAAAAATCTTGGAATTCTGTCCTACAAAGTGGGAACAGAGAATAGTAACCTAAACCTTATAGTTAAGTTTTTCTACAAATTTAAAAATCAAATTTGTTACACTGTTTATTAAAAACAATGGCTCTTTGGGCGGCTCCTGTGGCTCAGCGAGTAGGGCGCCGGCCCCATATGCCGAAGGTGGCAGGTTCAAGCCCGGCCTCGGCCGAACTGCAAAAAAAAGAGAAAAATAGCCGGGTGCCATGGCAGGCGCCTGTAGTCCTAGCTACTGGGGAGGCTGAGGCAGGAGAATCGCCTAAGCTCAAGAGCTGGAGGTTGCTGTGAGCTGTGTAAGGCCACGACACTCTACCCAGGGCGATACAAGTGAGACTCTGTCTCTACAAAAAAAAAAAAAAAAATGCCTCTTCAAGCGAGTTAAGTCGCTGCAGACAGACCTGCTGGGTAGTTAACTCCATTTCACTGTGTGTGTGTGTGAGTATGGTTAGCCGATTCCACCTCTCTCCTTCCTGTGTTCCCAGGTGACCCCAGACCTAGGAGGATGAGCTGCGATTGCTGGGGAACAGCTGATGGAGGGAGGCTGCTCCTGCAGAGTCCCCTCTGGGGCTACTGATGGCCAGGAGGATGGTACTGGCCAGGCTGAGCACTTGCTGGCCTTGCCCTCCCAAGAGAGCGGCTTCTCATCCGCACGGATGTTAGATTTGAGTCAAAGTGGTCTGCGCCACGTGGGAGAAGTCTTTAAGTTCCCCAGCATTCAGGTGAGTGGAGCTGTTCCTTGGGATGTTTTCACAAAGGTCCCTGCGGACAGAAATGGGAAATTTGCTCCTGGGCTTTTTTATTCATAGGCGCTTTTTTCTTTGGAATAGTGAATTTTAGAATGACATAGAGGAAAAGTTAATTGTGGTTTCATGTGCTGATTGCAGAATGAGAATTTCAGTAGAGTTTGGGGTGAGGGAAGTGGTTCCTCTGTTTAGAGGAGGAGCCTGATTTCTTCCTTGCTGGTCACCTCTCTCCCTGGGAAAGCCTGGTGTGGAAGTCCTGTGGTGGAAACTACTGCCCAAATACCCTTGGTCTTTTGTTTAAAACACAAAATCCTTAGCAGACACCAGGCTCACTAAGACTTTGGTCTTGTCACACGTTGATTTCGCTTGGTGCCAGGGGCTTTCTCCAGGTAGGTTCCTAGTAGATGCTGTCTCATCTCTGTGCTTTTCTAGAGTAAGATTCTTTCAGGGCACAGCTTTATTCTAGGTAGATAAAGGCTCCACCAGCAGTACCCAACACTGCCTGGAGTCAGAGAATGACCTTAAACCTCATTTAGTTTCATCAGGATATACGAGTGATAGTATTATGATTATTGTAAGAGTGGAATAATGAGGTTGTAATCCACAGTGTCTGGAGAAGTTAAGCTGATTTACCTTTCTGAATGCGTTTACAAAAGCTGCACACTTATTTTGTGTTTGTTTGAGACAAAGTCTCACTCTGCCCCCTTGGGTAAGGTGCTATGGCATCATAGCTCACAACAACCTCAAGGAATCTTCTTACCTCAGCCTCCCAAGTATCTGGGACTAAAGGCCTCCTCCACAACATTCAGCTAGTTTTTCTATTTTTAGTAGAAATGGGTCTCACTCTTGCTCAGGCTGGTCTCGAACTCCTGAGCTCAAGCATATATGCTTAGGTTTTAAGTGGCTGTTCATACTCTGTGCTGTTAAACCCCACTATTTGATGTTCATGTTTGCCCATTTTGCTGCAGCTCTGGTCTAACTATTTCCTTCCTTAGCACTGACCTCTAGGAGTGAATCTCTCATCACAGGGACCTGCCCCTTCAGGACTTCTGTTACATACACGTTACCTTTAATGCAGCAGATACTGTCAGCTCTGAATTAGGAATGCAGCCGATTGTGAGATGATGTTACCTTGATGCATAAAAGGAGAGGGGGATGTTCCAAAGCCCTTCAGGCTAAGTAAAGAAACTTCCTAACCATTTGTACCTTTCAGGTGATAGGTGTCAATATAAATTTTGTTACCATGGCAACACATTATTTGAATGAGGTAACCCCTGAGAGTCACAGATTTCAGGGTTACAGGTGCATTTTGCAGTAGTAGCAGCAACCTCTGGAGTCACAGTACTTCCAAAGATGCTCAGCTCCCCTGTGTTCACACACGGCCCCGGGACCTACCAGGCAGGACAGGGCTTATGTCAGTCAACTTACTGTTTACCACAGCTGGCTTTGTGACACAGAGTTGTGCCTTGTCTTCAGAGGTGCTTGGGAAGGAGAGTTGCCTTACCCTCTGAGCTTCCTTCCCTTGGCCCTGAGGAGGACCTGGGGTTTCAAGGACTGAGTGCTAGGACTAGCTGGTAGGGGAGAACAGGTCTCAGCAGCTAAAACCTTCACCTCCGCAAAGGGCTGAGTGCAGAGCATGTAGAGGATGTACACATCTGTGTGGAGGTGTGCATACACATACATGGAGGACATGTGTATGTGGAGGACACACACATCTATGTGGAGGTGTTGTGCACACATGTACATGAAGGACGCACACATCTGTGTGGAGGTGTGCATACACATACATGGAGGACACGTATGTGGAGGACGTACACATCTGTGTGGAGGTGTTGTGCACACACGTACATGAAGGACACACATCTATGTGGAGGTGTGCACACGTACATGGAGGACATGTGTATGTGGAGGTGCACACATGTACATGGGGGACACATCTATGTGGAGGTGTGTGCGCACGTACACGGAGGACACATGTATATGTGGAACACGCACATATCTATGTGGAGGTGTGCACACATACGTGGAGGGGCACACGCCTATGTGGAGGTGTGCTCACATGTACATAGAGGGCCACAAATGTCTGTGTAGAGATATGCACACATATGTGGAGGGGCACTCACGCCTATGTGGAGGTGTGCATACACATACGTGGAGGACGTGGGGGACACACATGCATATGTGGAGTGGTACACATGCCCATGTGGAGACGTGCACATGAGTACATGGAGGGTCACATGCCTTTTGTAGAGGTATGCACACAATTACGTGGAGGGATACACATGTTGAGATGTGTACATGGAGGTTGCACACTTGCATGTGGATGTGCTCACGTGTGGAGGAGTGTGCACATGTATGTAGCACACACCGTGCACCTGTAGTTCCCAGGCTGCTTTTTGAAGACTGCCAGCACCAGCAGGCAGCAACTCTGGTGATTCCCTAGCAGATGTGAGATACTATTTCCAGCGCCTATGTAGAGGGAGTGCTTTTTCTAGTCCGTGTCTCTCGGGTTGGAACCTGTCAGTGGTCGGCATTTCCTACGCAGTGTTGGAGGCCAGTCTGGGACACACGATGGTGCTTTCTCATACTCTGTGTTTCAATAGAAAAAGCAGCGCAGTCCCAGCAGCTGGTGCTTAGATGGCACTTCATGTGCACCGTGCTGCTCACTCAGTGCCGCCCGCAGAGGGGGCCCCCTACTCCCACTGGTACTTACTTGGCAGTCAAGGGTGCTGGAGTACAGACAGGCTCAGAGACGTGCTCCAAGTCACATAGTTAATGTGTTTCAAAACCTCACTATGAGCAGGTAGTCTGGCTTCAAGGTCAGTGCTGTAAACGTGTTTCATTTTTTCTTTTTCTTTTCTTTTCTTTTTTTTTTTTTTTTTGAGACAGAGCCTCAAGCTGTCACCCTGGATGGAGTGCTGTGGCATCACAGCTCACAGCAACCTCCAATTCCTGGGCTCAGGCGAGTCTCCTGCCTCTTCCTCCCAAGTAGCTGGGACTACAGGCGCCCATCACAACGCCCGGCCATCTTTTGGTTGCAGCCATCATTGTTTGGCAGCCCGGGCTGGATTTGAACCCGCCAGCTCAGGTGAACGTGGCTGGCGCCTTAGCCCGTTGAGCTACAGGCGTTTAGCCTTTTCTTTTTTTCCTTTAAGAAAGAGTGTCACTGCCACCTCAGGTAGAGTGCAATGATGTCATCTTAGCTCAAAAGCAACCTCAAACTCCTGGACTCAAGTGATCCTTTTGCCTCAACCTCCCCAGTAGCTGGGACTATAGGTGCCTGCTACAACTCCACCTGACTTTTTCTAGTTTTAATATAGATGGGGTCTAGCTCTTGCTTAAACTGTTCTTGAACTCCTGAGCTTAAGGGATCCTCCTGCCTTGGCCTCCCAGCGTGCTGGGACTACAGGTGTGAGCCACCACTCCTGGCCTGAAAATCTGTTTCTACTGCCTTGGCAAATATAGGGGTGTGTGTATGTATGTGTGTGTGTGTGTGTGTGTGTGTGTATATACACACATATACATATGTACACATACATACACATACACATGTATGTGTTTACAAATATGTATAATAATGTAAATATATAGAAAGTGCCAAAAATGTATGCACAATTTAATAAAGGATAAACCTGTATTAAAATTGTGATATTCAACGTATACCGATAACAAAAGATAAATACAAGTCATGTTTGAGCGCCTCTTGTAATTGTAGAAGTCACTGGTGACGTAATACAATTTTAATACCATTTTTTTCCTTTCTTAAAATGTGCATGCATTTTTTTGCATCCTCTGTATATAAAATACCATGTTGGTAGATATAACAATAATATTAATGGCAATGTTTTACAAATGACCTATAATCCTGCCACACTGTGGCTGTGAAATCATACACGTATGTACACATTTTACAGAGCTGATCCGTGTGTACACAGGTTGTCTTCCCTATGATCCTGCTGCACTATGGCTGTGAAATCATACATGCGTGTGTACATTTTGCAGAGCTGATCAGTTTGTAAGCATGTTGTCCTGCTGCACTGTGGCTGTGGGATCGTACGTGTGTGTACATTTTATAGAGCTGAATTGTGTGTATGCATGTTGTCCTGCTGCACTGTGGCTGTGAGATTGTACATGTGTGTGTACATTTTACAGAGCTGAATTGTGTGTATGCATGTTGTCCTGCTGCACTGTGGCTGTGAGATTGTACGTGTGTGTGTGTATATTTTACAGAGCTGAATCGTGTGTATGCGTGTTGTCCTGCTGCACTGTGGCTGTGAGATTGTACCTGTGTGTACATTTTACAGACCTGATCCATGTGTACACGTGTTATCTTCCCTATGATCCTGCTGCACTGTGGCTGTGAGATCGTATGTGTGTGTACATTTTACAGAGCTGATCTGTGTTACGCATGTCATCTTCTGTCTTGGCTTATTTTTGCATCTGGGTCAGAAAGTCCTGAGTTGTGCAGCACATGGTTCCTCAGTGTTCGGGACCAGCCTGACTATGTCTTGGGTAACACCGCAGCAGGCATCTTTGTGCCTCTTTGACTTTGCTTTTAATTACTGACTTAATGTGAGCAAGACCAGACTTGGCTTTGCTGTTCGTTCAGTGAGCAGGCAGATGCCTGGGCTTCTGTGAGCTACATGGTGCGTTGGGCACTGGGAAGGAGCCGGACACTGAATGTGGAGCCTGGGGTTTATGCTTGGGGTCAGAGGACACCTGCTAGGAGAGTGTGTGCTGGGTAGCCACATGGGAGCTGCTCAGACACCCTCCAGCTCTGGAAACTGCCTAGCTCTTTGCTTTTGATTCTCTTGGCAACTGTTTGAATTCTCTATGGATAAAATTTGATGGTGGCAGACCTTTTAGATGCGCTTTTTGGATACATCATGTTTTAAAATTTAGTTGGCTGACAAAACATTTTCTGATTCTCTCCTGTCTGTGGAAGCAATTGCATCTTCAGAGGAACGTCCTCTGCATGCTCCCTAAAGATTTCTTTCAGTTGCTGCCGAACCTGACGTGGCTGGACCTCCGGTATAACAGGATCAAGGCGCTGCCTTCCGGGATTGGGTCTCACAAGTAAGTTGTATGTTTGTTTTTGCATATTGGCTGAGTGCCTGCTGTTTGGCTGCTTGCCTTCTGCTCTGTGTTGAGTTCCTACTGCACAGAAGAAGGTCTTACTGTAATAGTATTTTTAAGGCTGGCTACAGGGTAGGATGGCTGAATGTGCCAAGGACACCGGACTGGAACCCTGGCGGGGGTGACTGGTGCCTTGAGGAATGTGGCAGCTAGTATCCGCCAGGCAGCCCGTGTGGTTTCAGTAACATCTGATTCCACCTCTGACTCCCCTCATATGAAGCTGCCTAAGAGTCAGAAAAGCATTTGATGAGTTAAAACCAGCAACTTTGGTCCTAAGGACTCCTGTGTACTCCATAGTGGTACTTTGTAAATAATGAGAAATTCTTCTCACTTCGGAGAACTGGAAAGTGCCAAGCCAGCATGTGCTGTCCAGCCTCATTCCTACCACCCTGACTTGAGGTCTCCTGCACTCCCACCCTGTCTGTAATCCTGCCCATCACAGACGTGCCAGGCTCATGTCCCGCTCGCACCTGGACCTTCGGTGCCCACACCCTTTGTGCCTGGGTTCAGCCTCCTCTCTCCTCTGATGTTACTGCATTGAGCAGAGGGAGACACTGCACAGGCCCCCAGGGGGTGTGTTCATGGCAGGTGAAGGAATGGTGGGGAGGCTGTGAGAGGAGGGAGGGAGGGGACCTGATGAAGCAGGGGCTACAAGAGGGGAAGCCAGGACTTGTAGGCCACGACCTCTGTTTTGGATTTTATTTTAAAAGAAACAGGAAGTGTATAGGAAGGTTTGAATGAAAGGGTTGCATGGGACATAGCTTTGGAATCACTCTGCAAGGAGAGGAAGTCCTAAGGGTAAGGGTAGGAGAAGGGAGACTGGCTGGGGTCTGCTGCGCTGCCCACCCTGGAGGGCAGCTGGACACGGCAGGTCTCACTTGGACTTGAGAACTGGTGGGCTCACCACCCAACTACTGTGAGTAGCTGTGGGCGTGAGTGGTGTCTAGGGCTCCCCCAGGCCCTGCCTAAGGAATCTGTCCCTAAAGAGACATGGTGGCCACTGTGGACTGTGGAGTGGAGGCTTGTAGAAGGCCCTTCATTCTCCCTGAACTCAGTGGTTTTAAGGGTGTGTTCTAGGAAGTCAGTTTGCCACATGTGGTAGTAAGAGAAGACATCCAGGCTTAGTGTGCTGTGTGGTCTGAGGCTCCACCTCTTGTGATAGGCTACATCTCGAGCTCGGGAAACAAGTAGGGGGTGTTCCTGGAGCCCCAGGGGCTCGAGGTTCTGCAGGGCAGGTGTGGCCTGCTGAGAACAAGGAGGAAGCTCTCCTGTCCTCCCCCGCTGCACAGGCTGGTTTTGTGGCGGTTCCTAGCCTACCCGCACTGCGTGGCCCCAGACCAGGAGGTCTTCCAAGCCTGCA
Organism: Arctocebus calabarensis; assembly: GCA_963573935.1. Taxonomy (NCBI): domain Eukaryota; kingdom Metazoa; phylum Chordata; class Mammalia; order Primates; family Lorisidae; genus Arctocebus; species Arctocebus calabarensis. The sequence continues at coordinate 11,730 of CAUYON010139504.1, forward strand.
GTTCAGGGCAGTTTGGGAAGGATTTCTTCTTCACAAGATCATCGTCTCTGAGGCTTAGAATAACTGAGCACTTTTTGTCCACAAATTGTTTTAGTCTTAGCATTCAGTTCCGGAGGGTAATTGCTACTCAGAGAGTGTAAAAATAAACTCAAGCCTGTCCCTGTAAGTACTGTTCATTTTCCTAAAATAAGTATATGGCTGTCAAGTTTTGGAATTCTTTGATTTTGCTTGTCCACGTCAGCTGCTTAATGTTTAAGATATAATTTTGTCTTTGATCTATTACCCATTATATTATTAAAATTACGTTGGCTTGTTGAAAGCTAAAACCTATTAATTAGAAATTTTAAGTAATTACAGGATTTTTAAAAGGCTTAAACTTTTTTTTAAATGTAATTAAAACAGTGACAGTATTAATACTCTCCCCGTTTCAATGTCCTTTGAGGTCCCCCTTAAACTTGCTGCAGAGAGAGACTTGGAAAAGTTAGGTCAGTTCCTTGGCCTCCATAGGCAAAGAAGCCCAATTCAGTGTGTAAATTTACGTGTTTGGTTGAAAAATCAGTAAAGTGTAATAATAATCACTGTAATAGTATTTCAGGATTAGCGCCTATGAAGTATCATTTAACATGTACCATATTACCATATAAGGTAGAAAAATCCCTTATACACTTCGAGATTAGTAGTTGGTAGCCCCTGCCCCCCCGCCCCCGGCCAGCTTCAAGGGCAGCATTGGAGATGCTTTGGCTGCCCTCCTCTGTCCTCAGAGGGCCTAGACCCCATCCTTGTTGGCTGTTTCTGTATTAGCTAAATTAAAAAGGGGCCTAAACCAAAAACCATGGGCTGAAGTAACAACATTGAGAAGTAGTCCAGTTTTGAGCACATCAAAATATGTTCAGTTCTCAGAGTTTATTCCCTAAAGACTTCAGGTAGCAAGGAAAATCCAAGAGGGAAAGAGGATAAAAAATTGTCTAGTCCTTAATAAATTGGATTTTCCTTTGGGGTTGCCATTTAAAAAATTAAACATAATTTAAATAAAATACTAGAATCTCAGTCTGTGTCTGTGAAGTCATGTATTTCTCTTTCATACCTCTGAGTCCCTTGTTAGCTATGCTATTAAATTTTAGGTTTTCACCTTCCAAGGCAGACTGAGACTTGAGATGACTCCCCTCTCTAATGTGTTAATTTATCTGTGGAATTTGTGTGTGTGCCCAGCTGCCTGTCAATGTGACTGTTTTCTTCTGAGAAACCTGTATTGGGGAGGAAAGCTACAGATGTGGGACCTGGCTGGGCTTAAACTCCAGGCCATGTCCCTGCATTATCACCGGTTCTAGTGGTGCTATCCAGCCTCCTGAGAGCTGGGGCTATGTGTGCTCCTGGGAACCTCCTTGGACGGGGCTGTCTAATGCTCCTGGGGACCTCAGTGGACGGGGCTGTCTGTGCTCCTGGGGACCTCAGTGGACGGGGCTGTCTGTGCTCCTGGGGACCTCAGTGGACGGGGCTGTGTGTGCTCCTGGGGACCTCAGTGGACGGGGCTGTGTGTGCTCCTAGGGACCTCAGTGGATGGGGGTGTGTGCTCCGGGGGCCTCAGTGGACGGGGCTGTGTGTGCTCCTGGGGATCTCAGTGGATTGGGCTGTCCGTGCTCCTGGGGACCTCAGTGGACGGGGCTGTGTGGTCCTGGGGACCTCAGTGGACGGGGCTGTGTGTGTTCCTGGGGACCTCAGTGGACGGGGCTGTGTGGTCCTGGGGACCTCAGTGGACGGGGCTGTGTGTGCTCCTGGGGACCTCAGTGGATGGGTGTGTGTGCTCCTGGGGACCTCAGTGGATGGCGCTGTCTGTGCTCCTGGGGACCTCAGTGGACGGGTGTGTGTGATCCTGGGGAATTCAGTGAATGGGAGTGGGTGCTCCACAGCAGCGGGGCCTTCTCTGCAGGGGCAAATAGTTGTCGTTGATCATGAAGCAGCTAGCTCTGCCTGGCCTGGAATCCCTGGGCCCTCCTGGACTCAGCACAGCCTGTGCTCTGCTGCTGTGTCATTGTCCCCGGGCAGAAGGGCAGCATAGTGGTTAGTGTTGCAGTGGTTCTCATTAGGTCTTCAGAGAGGCTCTTGGGGAAGCCCAGTGTGCAGGAGCAGGATGGACAGGGGTCAGGAGCCTTGCCTTCTGGCAGGGAGGTCTGTGAAAAGGAACCCTCAGAGCTCAGGCTGAAAATGCCCCCCAAGGAGCCAGGGTGTTTGCAAGCTTTCATTTGAGACAAGATCTCACTCTGTCATCCAGGTTAGAGTGCAGTGGTGTCATAGTAGCTCATGTAACCTCCAACTCCTGGGCTCAAGTGTTCCTCCTGCCTCAACCTCCTGAGGAGCTGGATCCACATGTACCTGCCACCATGCCTGGCTAATTTCTTTCATTTTTTTGTAGAGATGGGATTTTGCTATGTTGTCTAGGCTGCTCTCAAACTCCTAGCCTGAAGCAGTCTTACCTCCTTTGGCTCCTTATTGGGCTTATACGTGTGAGCCACCCTGCCTGGCCTTTGCAGGCTTTTTATGCCAGATTTCAGCTGTCTGAAATCTCTTTCACGCAGAAAGAGAAATTAATCGTCAGTATGCCATGCAGTGTTCACTAACCGAGAAAAAGTATAGTGGAACAAAAGATACAAGATAAGAGTTTGATATGAAGTATTGATTTTCCGTTATTCAATTAATCCATTGCTATTGGGTGCCTTTATCTGCCCTTTCTGTCCTCGTGCCTATACACAGATGTGTAGTAGGTGTTCAGTGAGAGGAGGGACTCCTGGTTACACACCCCAAGCTGACACACCGAAGGCTCTGGGCAAGGTGGGCACCCTGTGCAAAAACTGTCCCCCATATTTGTGCCCATCTTAAGACACCAGGATTCCTCATAACACACCTTAGGAAACACTGTTATGCAGCAGGGTTGTTGCCAGAAGTGAGAGCCCAGAGCAAGCTGCTCAGCTGGGGGTGGGTCTGCAGTGTCTGGGGAGACCCGTGGTTGGTGGTTCCATCTGGGACGTGGGTGGTACCAGTGGCGTCTGGTGGGGAGAGGCAGGAGGTGCTCAGCTGCACAAGAAGCTGCACAGCTGAGAACAGGCTGGTCCAGGTGTTGGTCGTGCTGAGGACGAGGGAGTTGCCTGGACCCCAAGGCATGGAGCCGTGTTTGCTGATCACGACAGGCTGTGTGCGTGTCAGCGTATGTGAGTCTGTATTGTAGTTTCCCCCCTGAAGAAGAAGGATGAAGAACTATGATGGTGTATTTTGGGGATGTTAATTCAATTTTATGTTTTTTAAATTTTTTGTTTTGTTTTGTTTTAAAGGCATCTGAAAGCTTTGCTTTTAGAAAGAAACCCCATCAAACTGTTACCTGTGGAGCTGGGTAAGTGTTAAAACAATAAAACAAAAGATGATTTTTAAAATGCTGCCATTTGAAATATCAGGCATAACACGGGAGTATGAGCCAAGGGATGGGTTAGGCCCTCTCTGCTCTGACTCTAGGAGCTGTTAGTGTCTAACACACGCTCAGGTGTGGCACGTCGGTGCTGTGGGTGTTAACGGGGGCGCCTCGTCCCCAGCACACCGCTGTGCCTGTGCCCCCGGCTGGCCCTGCTGTGCAAGCTTCACACCTAGACATCCCCAAATAGTACATTGTTTAAAGTGCTTTCCTTCAGAGCTTTAGTAAATTAAATCAGACCATGGGTGTTCTTGGTGGTTTCCGTTTGTGTTCAGCTGTGATTTTGAGGTTTATCTGTATGAACATGTGTAGCTGTGGTTCACACGTTTTTCTCAGTAGTAAATAAGGAGAGAAAGAAAGTAAAAATAAAAAGGAGGAAGATAATTTTGCCCATTATGCACCTGCTTTGTCTCATAGGTTTCTGCTCTTTCATGTTTTTGTAAGGTTTGATATGGTATTTTTTTCTAGCTTATCGAGTTGGAAACTTGAATCGTTAATTTTAAATCATCTTTTTTGATAAATGTATTTACAACCATAATTTCCTTCTGAGCACAACCTTACCTGCGCTCTTCATGTTTTATGTTTTTATCATTCCTCTCAAAATGTTTTCTAATGGACACGAACTATGGGCTGTGTGGGAATGTGTTGCTGATTTACCAACAATTAGAGATCTCCCATTATCTTTTTGTTTGTTTGTTTGTTTCGTAGAGTCAGAGTCTCATTTTATCGCCCTCGGTAGAGTGCCATGGCATCACACAGCTCACAGCAATCCCCAGCTCCTGGGCTTAGGCGAGTCTCTTGCCTCAGCCTCCCGAGTAGCTGGGACTACAGGCGTCGGCCACAATGCCAGGCTATTTTTCTGTTTTGCAGTTTGGCCGAGGCTGGGTTTGAACCCGCCACCTTCGGCATATGGGGCCAGCTCCCTACTCGCTGAGCCACAGGCACCACCCTCTCCCCATTATGTTTCTGCTGCTGAGTTCCAATTAACGTTGTTTGCTTAGGATTTCATTACAATAAATGCACACACTATGTGCCCCAACCTCTAGTCCCTGGAACATCACCCTCGCCCTGGGAGGAGCTTGTGCCTTGAGTCAGCCCCACCCACCAACCCCCAGATGCAAACACTGTTCTGATTTTTTTTTTTTTTTTACTGTAGATGAGTTTTGCCCATTTTAGAAGCTGGTGTGAATTGAACTATATCATACATGCTCACTTTGGACGTCTGTCCCTCAGTGTAAAGTTCAAGATTAATCCACGCTGTTGCGTGCGTCAGCAGACTGTTCCTTTTGTCACCGAGTACAGATTTACTGTGAATGGTCCACAGTTGTTTTTCTTTATCCCAATCTCCTCTTAACCATCTGGATTATTTCTGTGTTTTTTTTCTTTAGTTATTACAAACAAAACTGCTGTGAACATTATGTGCAAGTGTTTTGTGAACATGGTTTTTTTTTTCTGAGAAAATTTTTTTTTATTAAATCACCACTGCGCACATTAGTGCAATCAAGGGGTACAATGTGCTGGTTTCATATACAATCTGAAATGTTTTCATCAAGCTGTTTAACATAGCTTCATGGCATTTTCTTTTTTCTTTTTTTTTTTTTTTTTCCCAGTGGTAAGACAGAATTTATTTACAGAAAAGAATACAGAAAACACTAAAGCTTCTGGTAGAGAGAGAGAACTCAATTGGGGAGAGAAAAGCTCTCTCCGTTTCTCTCCCAGTCTTTCCCCGTCTCCCCCTTTAGGCTTTTAGTCTCAGGGTATATATAGGTGGATGGGTTCCTTGGCCAGGAAA
>CAUYON010139506.1:0-11913 GCA_963573935.1 Arctocebus calabarensis
ATCTGAAGCAGTTACAGCATATATTATATAGACAGAATATATCCATTCTTACCTTTTTTTTGAGACAGAGTCTCATTTTGTTGTACTCGGTAGAGTGCTATGACTCTTGGGCTCAAGTGATCTTCTTGCCTCAGCCTCCCAGGTAGGTGGGACTACAAGTGTCTGCTGCAGTAATTGGCTATTTTTAGAGACTGGCTATTTTTAGAGATACATCTTCTCTCTTACTAAGGCTGTTCTCAAACTCATGAGCTCAAGCAATCTGCCAGCCTCAGGTTCCCAGAGTGTTAGAATTATAGGTGTGAGCCACTGTGCCTGCCCAGGTTCACCCCTTTAACTCAGGGACATCCAGAAAATTTGGCTAATTTAAGACCCTGGTACAGACCATATTGCTTCACTGAGAGATCTAGAGAAAAGAGACAGTGCCAAGTCACAGGATCAAAGACATCTAGGCATAGCCTCAGTTTCATACTTCCCTCAGCTCTTCAGTTATCTCTCACAAAGCCATCACGGTATCTGCCATCATGACCTTCCCTGTTGCATGAGCAAGGTAGGCTTTCAGCAACAACGTTACAGCAAAGCAAGCAGTCTTTGCTTAGAATTCTTGCTTTGAGTTCTTCAAAAGCAAAAACAAATTCTGATAATAAACAAAATTATCCTAGTGTGATTCAACGTTCTCTAAGTAGCCACACTGGTAAGAGAGCCTACAAAAAACGCAGATCTTAAAGGGCTGACATTCAATTCCATTCAATCCAAACCAGTGAACATTTTATTAAATGAATGTCATATGCAGAGGACTGGGCTTCACGCCTTGGGGATTTTTAAAAATAAAAAGATGAAGCTCCCGCCCTCAAATAGCTGATAAGCAGATGTGAGGATTGGTTGCACTCAGAACATTCAGTAACAGAGGGAGAAGACGTCTTAGGTATATGATGGAGGCAAAGATGGAATCGTACATGGAGAGGAGGAGCAGGGAGTAAGTGGAAGGCAAAGAATGAGTTGTCTTTCCACAAGGAGAAGTGGAAGGGAGGTTCTGATGCTTCCTAGGGGACAGCACGAGGAAAGGCAGGGACAGGATGAGCCTGGACCTGCTAGTTATAATAATGTAGTGTAGGGCGACGCAGTGCAGCTGAGCAGGGGAAATAAACTACAGACGGACACGGAATGGGGAGGAACAGAGAAACGGAAGATGGGCAGGAATTGGAGAAGGCTTAATAGAGGAGGGAAGTATCTGAGACAGAGGGAAGCGCTGTGGTTCAAGGCTATCCAGCTTACAGTCCATGGGCTGCATGTGGATTATGTAAGGACTTTTTAGCTTATCTGTGGTAGTGGACATCATGAAAATTGTGCACAGACTTTTTTTTTTTTTTTTTGCCTATCAGCTTTCATTACTATTGTCTATTTAATGTGTGGCCTAAGACAACTCTTCTTCTTCCAGTGTGGCCCAGAGAAGCCGAAAGCTTGGATACCCCTAAATCTGATGAAGGACAGAGATCCAGAAGTGTAGAATATTCCTGAGCCCCTTTGTCCTTTCTTTTGTTAGCAGAGTGCCTGGTGGAGGCACTTCTGATGGAGAAATGGAGGTGTAAGTTGGTGCCCAATTGTAGATGGCCCTGACTGCCACATTGGGGATTTTGAATGAGACGCTGTAAGAAAGTAGAGCCACATGAGGTTTTAAGCAGGGGCAGACAGGCACGTGGTCAGAGGTCCCTGGCAGCAGTGTAGGGTGGCCTAGAGAGGTACTTGGTTTGAGTGTAGACACCTAAATCCCCCAGGCTGACTCCTCCAGTAAGTGACTATGTCACCCCCAGGTAAGATGGTATTAACTTTGATCACTGTTGACCAGTGCCCGGGACATAGCAGGCATTCAATTAATTTTTGGCTTTTTGACAGTTACTTGGAGACTCTTCCTATGTGACCATACATCTGTTAAGACATGAGCCAATATTTGTCATCCCTCCTGGTTCCCACCTCATGTGAAGCTGGTGTGCACACAGAGGCAGGGAAGAGACAGGAGCAAAGAATCCCAAGGCCATTTCCTGTGCCTCTGCTCTGCTCACCTTTGTAGGAACCACTTGTGCCCAAGCTTGCTAGAGTTAGGTTTCTGTCATATAACCAAGAGAGCACCAGCATCACTCTACACAGCCCAGCTCAGCTTCCCCACTTCCAGCAAGAGAGTAGCCTTGAAACTGGCACCCACTGTCCCTGTCCACTTCCAGGCAAAGGAAGCTGACTTTTTCCCAGCCTTACTCAAATGGCTTTCATGTTTCTCTGTAGTCTCCTCTTACTTTGGAAAAAGGCCCCAGTCCTTCCCACTGCTTCTCTTCTGATGTGGAGTTATTTAAACGTTAACTCAATTAGAACAGCCAGGCCTTCTTGTTCCCCCATCTATAAATGAGTTGAGAAGGTGGAAGGAATTTTGACTTACTAACTCTCCTTGGGATTTCTTTCCCTTCTGTCACAATATAGTTCCAAGCACATGACTGGGTGTTGTGACTATGAGCTTTTCGTTTCCTTCTCTGCTAGCCAGAACATTTTCTTATGGTCTGGCAGGAGATTAAGAAACCCAAGGAGCAGGAGATTTTGACCAAGAGCACAGAAGTCCCTGGTAGAGTCTGGAGGTTGCTTGGAGTTACAGGCAGCTTCAGAGGTGGCTTTCAACAGTCCCCACTTATAGTATTCATGCCCTTATGTGAGCCCCTCCCCTTCAAGGTGGCTGAAACTAACTACAATTTGACTTTATTTGTTTCAAAATCTAACAAGCAAATACTACGGAGGGGACAAGATGTTACCTCCAAGATTACAGTGATAAACACCTGCGAGACTTCTCTTGCTTTTCTTCTTTTGCTTTCTGACTTTGCTCTCATGGCATCCCGCTGCCCTACAGGGAGGCCCACATGGCAAGGACTAGGGGTTGCCTTCTTCTAAAAGTCAGCAAAGAGCCAAGACCTTCAGCCCCATGGCCCACGAGAAATGAATCCTGCCAACAGCTATGTGAGTGAGCTCGGAAGTGGATCCTACCCCATCAAAACCAAGACGAATGGAGCCCCAGCCGACATTGTAACTGCAGGCCGTGGGACATGACCCAGGTAAGCTCTGTCTGGAGCCCCAACCTACAGAAACTGAGGACTCCCTGAAGGCGATTTGTTATGCAGCAACATCAGAGTTAATGGACTTGTTGTCTACATTTTCCTTCAGTAACACGCAAAAGGCATTTGAGCCTGAATTTCTCAAGATAATTTTTTCCCACAATTTATTTCTACAGCAACTAGTTTGGGGAAGCAATATATTAAAAAAAAATAAAATAAGATGCTTTTTATCTGAAGTTGGGACTCTCAAACCTCATTCTCACTTCCTCCCCACCTCTGTTAATGTACCATCATCCCACTTGCTCATGATACAATCAATTCTCTGGTTTGTCTTTACAATGTCTCTGCAGCATCTACTAAGGACTTAAATGTCTTTGCCATTTTTCCAAGCCTTAAAATTAAAATTTACAGATCCAGACCATGCCAGCTTCACTACCTTGTGTTCTGGCACTTGACCAACATCACTCCAATAAACTGAACTGCACGACATTGCCCATGTTCAATTTTTCTGAGCTACACAGTCAGGGCTATTTGTTCCCTCATCTGTAAATGGGGTGGGATGGTAAAGTTCTAATGGTTCAACTTCACACCTCTCTGATATTGTTCACAGCTCTGTGTCATCAACTTTTTTCCTGCTTCAACCTCCTCTTCCAGCTCTGGCAACTTTAGGGTAAGAAAGAGCAATTTGCTCATGTTTGAATCACTGGCACCTGGCCCAGTGGCTGCCACATTGCAAACATTAATACACATCTTCAGAATCCAATTGTTGACATGTTTGCATTGTCTTGCAAAAGCAATTAATTGTTCATTAACTCAATAAATATTTCCAAAGAACCTGAGTGTCAGGTCTGGGCTAGGTGCCAGGGTTACAGAGCTGAATCAGTCCCTGTCCCTAAAGGGTTCACTGTCTAATAAGAGACAGACAAGTAAACAGAAAATTACAACTCAGCATAGAAGGTGCTTAAAGAAGATGTTAACAGTGATAACGGTTGCAAACACAGCTAAATATATCCAAGGTAGTTAAGAAAAATTTTCCTAGAGGAGGTAAGTTTAAATCTACCAGAGAAGTAACTAACAATGTGGGTTCTGAATTCAGTCAGGCCTGGGTTTGAGTCCCAGGATCTTAGGAATATGATTGTGTTTTGTTATCTCCTGCTGCAAGACCGATTACCACAAACTTAGTACTTTAAGACAAGGCACATTCATTATCTCTCAGTTTCTGTGGGCCAGAAATACAGACATGGCTTAACTGGGTCCTCTTGTTTTATGGTTTCTGATGAAGCTGCAATCAAGTTATTGGGTAGGGCTGGGGTTTCATCCAAAAGCTCATCTGAGGCTGAATCTGCTTCCACGCATACCTACACGGTTGTTTGCAAGATTCAGTTCGTTTGAGCTGCTGGACTGAGAGTCTCAGTTTCCAGCTGGTTTGGGGTTGGAATCTGCCCTCAAGTTTCCTGCCTTGTGTGCATTCCCAACATGGCAGCTTTCTTCATGAAAACCAGCAAAGGAGAGATTCTGCTAACAAGACAGAAGTTAATAATTTCCTAGAATATAATCATGGAATTGTGCCATCTTTATTGGTTAGAAGCATGTCACCAGGCCACCCTGAACTCAAGGGGAAGTGATTACACAAGTATTTGTTTGGGGCTCTGTTTTAGGCAGAACCCAAACTAGGATAGGCCCATACAATTACTCACTGTGACTTCCTTTTTTCTTTTTTGAACATATTTTTCTTACTTTATTTTAAGGAAATAAATTTTTAATAAATTTCTAACACAGTAACGAACATCTTAACCTGAAAGAACCAAATCTGACTATGTCTAAATAGTTGCTAATTGCATATATAGTATCTGGGTCAGTGCTTTGATTAGGTTTTTTTTTTTTTTTTTTGCTTTTTAATTTGTTTTTGTTTGTTTTTAATTGGGTTCTTTGTCTTTTTAATTATTGAGTTGTAGGAATCCTTTATATATTTTGTGTCATGACCACCTCAAGAAAAAGAATGGCCGGCCCACCCAAAATATGGTGTGAATGCCAACACCGACAACATCACCCATAAACCAAGAGGGTATGAAAAGTTTCATTACTTGCATAATCAGGCTCTGTGGAGACTCCAGGGCAGTTTTCCAAACAAGCCTAAAAATGGCTTGAGAGAGTAGGCAAAGAAGATTGGTTCGTCTTTTCTTGTGGTTAGGGGATGGAGCTAGGGGGAATGGGGCTTACACACAGGCCAGATCTTTTGTTGTTTGAACACTTACCACTGCCAAAGGAGGGTACACACAGGCTTTCTTATCAGTGTACCCAGATACAGGGAAATAAGGATTGCGTAGAGGCTTCAGAGTTGCCAACTCTCAAACGTCAAATTGCTCTTTTTTACTGTCTGGATACACAACCCTTATTCCAGATTTGCAAATACTGTTTTCCATTCTGTGAATTATCTTTTCACTTTTTTGATAGTATTGCTTGCAGCACAAAAGCTTTGAATTTTAATGAAGTGCAATTTATTCCCTTGTTATTTGTGCTTTTGGTGTTGTATTTAAGAGACCATTCCCTAACCGAAGTCTCAAAGATCTATTCCTATGCTTGCTTCTAAGAGATTTATAGTTTTAGTTTTTATCTTTAGGTTTATGATACCTTTAAGTTGATTTTTGCATGTGGATCTTTTTACCGAGGCACTTCTGTACCTTTGTCCATGCATCCAAATATATCCCTTTTTTGAATTTTTTATACTGTTTTGTCAATTCATCTGGCTATCTTTATACCAGCGTGGCCTTGTATTGGTTACCATAGCTTTTAAAGCATCTTGAAATCAGGATAGTATCTGTCCTACAACTTGGTTCTTTTTCAGAGTTGTTTTGTCTGTTCTAGATCCTTGGCATTTCCATTTGAATGATGCTATATAGTCTTACGGCAGCTTCTGCAGTGGGGATGTTGCCAAGCAATCTGTTCCCCTCTGCACTCGGCATCTGCTTGACAAAGTTCCGTACTAATGTCTCTCGAGCTGGAGAGTGAAAAACATTGCTTCCTCTAAGGAAATGTTTATTCCTCAGTAAAAATCATTCACACTGCTGAGGGGCTTCCCTTCTTTGCTTCAGCCTCTAGGGACTACCATACGAGTTATGGTTCAACTCAGGAAATTAAGTAGGCCTTTAGACCTGGTTCTATTTTTACCTTTTGGCCTTGACATTCTATTCAAATTTATTTTTTTCCTTAATTTTGATTTTTTAATTATGTTTATTCATTTTATGGTATATATTTCTTATAAGCAGCCTCAATTTCTATGGCTAAAGCAAGGCCATGTTAAATTAAATAATGTTACTTTTGGTTCTATCCTTTGATGAAAGGCTCAGTTTTTCAAACAAAAATTGCAGTTTTGAATTTTTTTAATTATAAGAGTAGTTTGGGGTACAGTGACTCACGCCTATAATCCTAGCACTCTGGGAGGCCAGGGCTGGTGGATTCCTTGAGCTCAACCTGGCCAATAGCAAGAACACATCTCAAAACAAAAAACAAAAATAGCAAGGCATTGTGGCGAATGCTTATAGTCCCAGCTACTGAGAGACTGAGGCAAGAGGTTTGCTGGAGCCCAAGAGTTTGAGGTTGCTGTGAGTTATGACACCATGGCACTCTACTGAGGGTGAGAGAGTGAGACTCTGTCTCCAAAAAAAAGAGTAGTTCATGGTGAGTAAAAAAAGTAAAGAAAAATTTCCACAATCTTATCAGCCAGATATAAACCAAAAAGCATTGGTGATAATGTCCTTCTCATCCTTTTCCCATACATGTACATGAAAATTTTATGAAAATGTTTTACTTAGTTATAGTTTCATTCCCTGCTTTTTTTTTCACTTAACATATATATTGGGATACCATTCCTTTCCATGTCACTAAATAAGCTTCAAACATGATTTTTATGGCTGAAAATATCTATGTCATAATTTATCTAACCATCCCTTCTATTGGGCATTTTATTATTTCTAATTTTTCATTTTTAGAATGATGAAATGAAAATCCATATACATAATATTTATGCCTCTATTTATAATACTGATGATATCCTTAAGATAAATCATTAAAAGAGGCATTACTCTATTATAGTGCACAAATATTCCTCTCAAAAGTCCTTAACAATTTATACTCAGATTGGCAATGTAGGAAAGAGTATGCCCATTCCTAAACCTTTGCCAATATTTGGGATTATCTTTTCTTAAAATGTCAACTTGATAATGCACTGCTTAAGTTTAAAGAGCTAAATGAAGGGGGTGGACCTGTTAGCAAGTGACTTTATTTCTGTTAAAATATAAAGCTCCTCCCAAAAAAGCAAAAACAGTGGATTGAATGAAGATGTATTGACCACCTACTTGTGCAAACAAGGTCCTCAATTCTCAGTCCCTTCAGGCAGTATCAGCTTGATGAAATTTCTTGGCTGGGAAGTAAGACTTTGCCATGTGCCTGGGAGGCTCAGAATTGCAAATACAGCCAACAAGAAGAAAATCCACAGCCACACGCTTTGGTGCAATGCCATCATTTGTCAGACACTGTTATAAATAATGTCTTTGATACTTTTAGAAGCGTGCACTGTGCCTGGGAGGTGGGGCATATGGAAAGTTCCCCCAGAGTGTCAATTTTGAAATAAATTCCAATGCCAAGGTCACAGCTCCAACAAGATTCCCCTCCCAGAATGGTGACTCCATGGGAATTCCCATAGTCCATATACAGCTGCTACTCATGGAGGGTGAGAAGGTGAGATGAAAACAAATCTCCTTCTTTGAGGTCTATGTCACTTGGAAAATAATTAACTTTAGTGGGTGGTTTTTAAATCTTTGAGATCCGTCCTTTAAATTGACCCATAAAAGGGAAATTCAGTTGCTGAAGAAATAAGAAATTTTCCCCAGACTATAGGGTAATCCAACAGCTCATCAGGCAAGTATTCATTTGGGACTCTGGGGTACACACTAGTGCCAGCTGTTCTTGGCCAAGAGAGGTAAGAGGTGATGGGGAAAGGCTGGTCTTTGTGTTGGATCTCACTGCCTTCGTCTTTTCAAAGACCAGCATGCAAGTGCATTTTCTTTCCCTTATATGCTCCAAAATTTCGTTTTCCCCGTATTTCTATCAGGAACAAAGGAGAACCACGTTGGATTTCCTGCATGAAAACTCAGAAGTGATGGCTGTTGGTCTTACTCAGGCCAGCAAACATGGGCCACAAAAGAACTCTGGCAGACACAAAACCCACCTGCACCCCAACACCCTTGAACTCCAGAAACCTCCTCCTTGTGCCTGCTCTCCAAGCCTCCTTCCCTTAGTCACATTCCCCACACACCACAGCACATTGCATGTCTGAGCACAGACACACACACACACACACACACACACACAGACGCTCACACACACCCTGAGTGATGTGCCCCACAGTTCCGTTTTATGTGCCCTTTTGCATAGCAGTTTTATATCCAAAACTTTATTGTTTAGTTTGCCTGAAACTCGGTACACTTTTAATTCCCACTTCTAGGTTTTAGTATCGTTGTAATGGAAGGACTAAGGCAATTCAACTGATGCCACATCAGTTTCAGTATTATACCCTTCAAAAATGAAGAAAATTCACATTATTCAGTGCCCACCCATGATATAAATAAATGCTTTATATGTAGCAGAGTGTAATTGCCACGTTCCAAGTTAAATTAACCTGTTTTAAAGCTTTACAGGAAACATTCTGATTTTCTTTAGATTCCCAAGAGAGATTGGGGAAATAAATATCTCCACCCTTCTACCAAGTAGAAAAAAATAGCACATTTTGGCACAATTTGGGTTCAGAGGAAGGGCAAAAAAATGTAAGTAAACAAATAAATAGCCATATATTTTCATATGCCACTTTGTGCCCCAACAGATTTATCATGGAGAAGAAGCAAACACAGCAAGTCATGGCATCATTTGCCTCAATTAGCTGGAGCCAAAAGGAAAAACCCAAGCCTCCCTTTGGTTTTGGGTTCCTAGACCTCATCTCAACCATTCTCCAAGATTCTGAGCAGAAGTTCAAGGGAACTTAAGAAAGAAAGCAATCAAGTCAAGATTCTGTGGGGCAAAGCTAATTTTATTTTTTTGCCCTGGGCTTCACTACCATGCAAACCAACTTCCTATGTCTTTCCCAAAGTTTCCCCACTGGAGAGCACGTGCTCCGACCGAAGAGGAAAGGGAGTGTTTGTGAAATGGGCAGTTGGACATCAGGGCAGGACCCTCAAACAGCCAACAAAACTGAGTGTGGCTGTGAGTCCAGAGAAGTTGTGAGTCAACAGCACCGAGGCTGCCCCGAGCCTGGGTTGGTCGCGCCAGTAGGTGTTACTTCAGCCATTAATCCGGGGCGCTCCATGGATGGAGCAGGGTCACCGCCTGCCAAGAAACACACAACAAAACTCCAAACCAAACTGAAACCTGCCAGTTCTGCAAGTCTCCTCTGAAGGCAGCGTTGGGCCCCTCAGACAGGATCCAGAGCTTGCCAGAGAGGGCTGACAGCAGCCCCGCCCGGCCGGGGCAGCGGCACAGAGCCTCCTGGTCGCCACTGCTGGACGCTTCACTTCATCATTCAAGTGGCTTTTGGCGTTGGGATTAGTATGATTTAATGCGATCGCAACAATAACCATCCTCACCCACTGTCTGAGGCCACGAGAGCCCATCCAGCACTGTTTATTAGCTTTGGCTTCGTTCGGCATGATTAAGTTCTTTTCAGCATGCCTTCCCTGTCCTGTCAGTTTCACTTCTCTCCCAAGAAGCTTTACACTCTAGCTACAGAACTCCAATTGCCGAGTTTCTCTGCTTAAAGCACGTGCTGTATGTATTCAAAATCATCGGGGACAAACAGAAACATCCCTGTTGATCTGCAGTGACCACCATATTAAAAATGAGTCTTAGGGTCTGACTCCTGGGGGCCAATATGTTACCCTTCTTCGAGTCCTTACGTCTATTTTAACCTTCAAAAAGTCCTCCCACCCAGTAGGGGGTGCTGCAATCTGTTAATGTTAGGGCAATTCAACTTGTTGCTTTCAGTGTTTTGACCGGGATTTATAGCTTGAACTTCACTTTCCTCCCTTTCTCACTCTCCTTTTTCTTTCTTGGGGTTAGGAAGTTACAAAGAGTGAAGGTGTCCTCAATGATAACTTACTCCAGGGGTCAGTAAGCTTCTTCTGTAAATATTTTATCCTTTGTGAGTTATAAAGTCTCTGTTGTAACCACTCTGTTGTTGGGGGTCAAAAACTGGTACAGGCAATGTATAAGCAAATGGGTATGGCTACATTCTAGCAAAACTTCAGTTACAAAAGCAAGCAGGAAGCAGGGACCCCTTATCGTATGTGCTTTTTTTTTTTTAAGAAAAGAAAATAAATCTCAGAAAGTTCTATACTTTGAGTGAGGCCACATGGCTAGTAAATGTGAGACATGGAGGTGGAATCAGGGTTCCCAGAGGGTCACCTCCCCCCATGGGGCTATTTACTCTTTGCCTCATTTCTTGTAGTGTAAATTTACCTGAAAAGCATGGCATAATCTCTTAATCTTCTGTGATGGGCTAAAATATATCAAACTACACACTGGTTAAAATTAGTTTATTACTTACTAGCAGAAAATGATACAGACACATGATGCTGTGAATACTAGCATACTTGACCCTGGCACATAGGATGGCTTAGATACCTACTTCATGGTAGTCAGGTCTGACTCTTTGGTTCTTGTGTAGATCTATTGCATTGTAATCCATCAGTTCATATCACAACCTCAAGTGTGACCATCAATTCCCCATTTGTTTCTCCGTCTTTTGCCCCTGGTCACAGGAGATGAGGTGACAGAGAACATGTGAAAGTATAGGACAGGCTCGGAGCCTTTGGCTCAAGCGGCTAAGGTGCCAGCCACATACACGTGAGCTGGTGGGTTCAAATCCAGCCCAGGACAAACATCAATGATGGCTGCAACCAAACAATACCCAGGCGTTGTGATGGGTGACTGTAGTCCCAGCTACTTGGGACGTAGAGGCAGGAGAATCGCTTGAGCCCAGGATTTGAAGGTTACTGTGAGCTGTGATGCCACAGCACTCTACCCAGGGCGACAGCTTGAGGCTCTCTCTCAAAAAAAAAAAAAAAAAATAGAAAGTACAGGACAGCTCCAGCTCCCTACCACTGGAAAACAACCAGAAGAATAGGTTTCCCTTCCAAATAGCTTTGGAAATAAATTCATTTGTTCCATTATTAGATGTGTGTCACTCTCTTAGTATAAATAAGTACTACTAGTATAAGTAATACTTAGCATAAGTACTAGTAAATAAGTACTTAGTATAATAAGTACTACTAGCATAAGTAGTACTTAGTATAGATACTAGTAAATAAGTACTTGGTATAAATAGGTATAAACATTCCTTAGGAGGTACCATGATGAAGAAGAAAATCTTATCTATGTTGTCACATCCTTGTTGTGTGACTTTGAGCTAAACTCTCAACAGAGTCTGTTTCCAGACATGAACAATGGAAACAATGAGATTTTCCCTAAAGAGTTCTTGTTCAAATTATATGCAGGATGATGATATAATGTATTATCTAAACCATGACACTTCTGAAAATAAAATGGAATTCTATTATTAAAGACCAATGAGCACAATCTGGAACTGTGTGTATGACCACCAAGTTACACAACGTGGAGCCTGGTACATCGCTACATAGCAAATCTCAGTTTTTGTTCTCTTCAGTATAACTCTAAGCAGTAGGAGTGGGCAGTGAAGCTTCCCCTTCCACCATCTCTTTCCTAATACTGCAGAAAACTAGTGCTGTGCTTTGTCACTCTGCCCTTCCTCCAACCTCTT
>CAUYON010139512.1:0-14779 GCA_963573935.1 Arctocebus calabarensis
CTTTATATAGTGATCAAGAAAATGCCATGAAGGCTATCTGTAACAGTACGATCAAAACATTTCTGAATGTATATGAATCGTGCCCTATGATTGCACCAGTGTACAGAATTATGATTCAATAAAATTATAAAAAAAAAAAAACTCAGTAGTTTTAACTAATCAACTTGCCTCAGGGTTGTGATGAAGATGAAAGGAATGAGAAGATAGATGTGAAAATTGGGTGGAAAAGGATCAAGTGATTTTCACAATGTGATCATTTGTATATTTCACAAGTGTATAGTGGTTGCTATTTGAGAATTATAATTTGACACATTCTATACAAAGAATGTTTAATAATAGTCTGAGGGAAATGGCTCATGCCTGTAATCCTAGCTCTCTGGAGGCTGAGGCTGGAGGATTGCTTGAGCTCCAGTGTTCAAGACCATCCTGAGCAAGAGCAAGAGCAAGACCCAGACTCAGACTCTACTAAAAAAAAAAAAAAAAATTAGCCAGGCATTATGGTGGAAATGTGTAGTCCCCCGGCTACTAAGGGGACAGAGACTAGAGGATCACTGGAATCCAAGAGTTTAAGGTTGCTGTGAACTGTGACAACTATGATACTCTACCCAGGGTGACAGAATGAGACTCTGTGCCAAAAAAAAAGTTTAATAATAGATCAAAGTTTTAGCATAATAATAAAATTTTAAAGTATTTGAATAGATATAATTTATCACAATAACCCTGTTAGGCATAATTTGGATGTAATTTAGGCTTTTACCTTGCTTTGTTGTGGTATACTATAAGTGATAAGGTGTATGTTTTTATATTGATTAAAAGTCAAGTTAATGGTGAGATATTGGAAAATCAGATGATTACACTATTTTTTTTTTGAGTTAGCAAATCTAATATCAGTCCAAATAAGTATCTCCCAAAGTTTATCTCATATAATTACATTACTCTAACCAGGCTTACATTAGTGCCTCAGCTGTGGTACTAATGACAATTTGGGCTGGATCATTATTTGTTGTAGGGGCTGTTTTGTGCATTTTATATGCCTAGCTTTCTACCATTAGATGACCATAGCCCTTCCACTTTTATGGCAGTCAAAACTATCTCCAGACACTAACGAATGTTTCCTGGGGGAAAACTGCCCCGAGATGAGAACCTCTTTTATAAAGCTTATCTCTCCAAAATGCTTTTATAATGAAATTTATATGACAAATTTAGCAATAATCTGATTCTCTCGTAAAGATTTGCACATAATATTAGTGTATTAAGGATTCTGAAAAGTCTTATTGCAAGGAGACCAATTTACTCCTGTTTAACTTAACAGTTCCCAAATATTTTGAGTGTAGAATCATCTGTGTCTTCATAATAGCTATTTTAAATTTTTGCACATAGTTAGAAAACACACTGGAAAATCCTGGTAAAACTGAATGTCTACACAAGCACATGATTCACTTGTAAGGAATACTTAAAGCTATAGTGTTCTTATTAAATGTCTGAAGTATTTCTATACCTTTCAGTTTAAAAAACTTCATTTAAATAATATTATAATAGCCACAGCATCAACCACACTAAATAAATGAAGGCTGTTAAGCTCATAAAGCAGTAGTTTACAAAATCACTTGGCAGGCATTCATCACCCCTTTTTGAGACAGACATGTTAGCATTATTCTTGTTTTACCAGTTGAAGAAATAGAATACTAAAAAGTGAAATGACTCACTTTACACCTTGCAACTGTAAGGCAGGGAGCAGAAATTCAAACTACATTGTCAGGAATTATTATTTTGGTTTCCTCCTCTCCTGTCCTAGTAGCCATGGAAGTAGTCGTGTCAGCACCCTTCCCATGGGATACCAGCCATGCAGTTTGGATGGGATCACCTTTCCCTGCCCCATCTCTTGGGCAATAGGCTTCATCCACTCAGCTTAACACCATCCCATATTCACAATGAATGGCCTACAGTGTTGGCGTTTGAATATCTCTTTTAAAAGTCCACACTTGACCTAAGTTGGTCAGTCAGCCAGAGTCCTAGGACTTTAGTCCGATACTTGGTGGAGGTGGGGAATGCCCTTTGGTGGGTCAATTATATGGTTGGATGAGAAGATGGCCAGGTTGGCAGATCTAAGGCCCAAGACTGCTACATCCTTTTGCTGCCACATGGAAAACTCTGTGTAGAAAGTCAACACATGGAGGAGGATGGAATCAGAGAACTCTACAGTAAGAGATGCAGGGTGAAAGTCAAACTGTCTAAAGCTGAATCGGCTACTTGACATTCTCAGTCATCTGATAATCCCATAAACGTTTTGCTCATTTTATGTTTAGATTTCGGTCAGTTACAATGAAGATTATTCACAATAATATATCTAAAAGTAAAATAGTAACAAATGTCATGTCATTTCAAAAGGTAGCTATCACAATAGAAAATTAATTACTTGATTTAAAATTATTTTATAGGCCTGGTTTAGTGGCTCACCCTATAATCTCAGTAGTTTGGGAGGTCGAGACAGCAGGATCACTTGAACCTAGGTGTTTGAAACCAGAAAGATCCTGTTTCCACAAAAAGTAAAACACTTAGCCAGGTGTAGTACATACACCTGTAGTCCCAGCTAATCAGGAGGCTGAGGTGGGAGGATCACTTGAGTCCAGGAGTTTGAGGCTGCAGTGAGCTATGCGTGTGCCACTGTTTTCTAGCTTGGGTGACACAGCAAGACACTGTGTCTATTTTTTTATTTTTATTTTTTTGAGACAGAGTCTCAAGTTCTCATCCTGGGTAGAATGCTGTGGCGTTACAGATCATAGCAACTTCAAACTCCTGAGCCCAAGCGATTCTCTTGCCTCAGCCTCCCAAGTAGCTGGGACTACAGGCACCCGCCACAAGGCCCAGCTATTTTTTGGCCCAGGCTGGATTTGAACCTGCCAGGTCTGGTGTACGTGGCTGGTGCCCTAGCCACCCGAGCTACAGGCACCAAGCCAAGACCCTGTCTTTAAAAAACATATATATCATTCACTTTATATTAATATTATAGTTCTAATTTAAATCTTTCTAATCCATATAGCTATTAGTTACAAACATTAAAGGAGAATTTTAAAAATTCAGGTGATAAGGTTACATGATTAGTAAGGTAAAGTCTAAAGCAATACCACAAATAACCAGCTAGCAGCCCAATGTAGAAAAAGAAAAAAAAGGGCAGCGTCTGTGGCTCATCAAGTAAGGCACTGGCCCCATATACCGAGGATGGTGGGTTCAAACCCGTCCTCGACCGAACTGCAAAACGAAAAAATTGCTGGGCACCTGTAGTCCCGGCTACTTGGGAGGCTGAGGCAAGAGAATTGCCTAAGCCCAGGATTTGGAGGTTTCTGTGAGCTGTGTGAGGCCATGGCACTCTACCGAGGGTAAAGTGAGACTCTGTCTCTACCAAAAAAAAAAAAAAAAGTCTGGAGAGAATGGCATGGGTGCAATATCTTAAAAGGAGAAAAGTCAGTGAGAATAAAGAACTTAGTATGTAATAGAGTATAATGGCATTTGGGAAATTCATCTGAAATGCTAACAGAAATAACATACAAGTTGTATTATTTTTTAAAAAATAGATGAATGATTCTGTTTAATTATTTCATTTATTGTGAAGACCTTGAAATCAAAGAAATGATTAAAATCAATATTTTTAATATTTTTTAAATGATTAAAACCAAATATTTTTCCAGTTTCTCCATAAATGGATTCTTACAAAAATTTCTCTGTTTTAATGCTATGTCTGAGTTCTATGTCTTGCAAAAGACACACTTCTTTATTATTTCTACAGCTATTATTCCAATTTGGCTACCTTTTGTTCTTTGAAGCCAAGATAAGTTCAAGGTATTAGGTAACAAAGAATAGTTCTTCAAAGACTGTCACATGCCAGTGCCATGCTAAGAAATGCCAAAGTTGTCACTGCCAGAATCCCAGAGTGAGGCACTAACCCTAGTGTCAGGGGAGCTATGAAACATTATAGTATCTACTACAAGTTGCTACTTAAGACAATGAATGTGGGTTCCAAATGAGTCTGAACACATCTTTATTATCTCAGAAAATAGCTTTGTATATAAAGGGGGAAAAAATTAAGTAAATAGAACAGGAACTATTAAGATGGCGACCTTTTAATGGAGTCTGGGAGAGGAAGGTATTTCTAGATGCATGATAGTTCTAGAAAGTGTGACAGTAATAATTGGGGGATCTTTATCATACACTCTGCTATGGCAACAATATGGTTAAAATACTCTTCACATGCCTGTTTTTAATGTCCAATGAATAA
Organism: Arctocebus calabarensis; assembly: GCA_963573935.1. Lineage (NCBI taxonomy): Eukaryota > Metazoa > Chordata > Mammalia > Primates > Lorisidae > Arctocebus > Arctocebus calabarensis. The sequence goes on from CAUYON010139512.1 coordinate 4,274, forward strand.
AATGTTTCCTTACCTTTTACTTTTTCTTTTCTATCTAATTGCTTTGTTTACTCACAGTTTCTGTTGCCTCATAACTTTGGCAAACCCTATCAGTATCTTTCCAGGCTAATTTCTAAAGCCTGTAACTTTGGTTCTTGCTGTTAACTGACTCATTCCCTTAATATTTCCTAGCTCTAATTCTCAAGAGAATCTCACTTACTGAGCTCGTCTTTTGCAAGCCACGTCACAGCTTCCTCATTGGCTTCTGGATGGCTGCCTTGGAGTCCAGTCTCATTTTTGGTCTAGCTGAGGATGACTCAGGAGGTGAAAATCTGTGCAATAAGATTTATAAGAAGCAGTTTATCTGGTCAGGAATGTCTCCATGGTGAACAAGATATGTGACATGTCTAATCGAGTTTAGCTTTTGCTAATCAGTAGAGCAAACTGTCTACATTCCATTCATCCTGTTTCAAACTTGTCCCCATCTGACACATTCCATCTATCACATGCATTGTAAATATACTGACACCTTACAAATAGGATGCTGTTAATCTTGTGTCAACGCCATCTACTGCCTCCAGAGGCACTGGGAAAAGGTCACATCAAATACAGCTTGATGATATTGGAGTCCACTGGGTAATGGTCAAGACCATAGGTTGGAGCCAGACTGTCTGGCTAGAAAACATAGTTCTGATATTTAATATGTGGGAAATTAATATCTTAACTTCTTTATTCCTCAGCTCTAATCTAAAATGAGTATATCCCTTACTTACCTTATTAGATTTTTTGAGGGATTATGTGAATCTATATATTTAAAGAACTTAGATGAATAATTGGCATATAGAAAGTTAGCTACTGAGTACCATTGTTTCAGGTTTCATTTGTCTCCTTTCTGCAACTAGCAAATTAACGCAATGAAACACCACTGAACAACTGATATACAACAGGTGGGAAACATTTAGAATGGGCACAATAGCTGACTTTTATGAAAGGGAAAAAAATAGGAAGAAACCCCCACTTGGAGACTAGCACCATTCATTTGTTCTAGTGCTGAACATATATTTCATTTTCTAGAATAACTCACTAACCTTGAAACATGTGGTTCCCATGGCTGGTACTTACAGCCATTTATTTCTGAATAGTGAGATTCAAGAGGATGAGTAAATCCAAGGGTATTTTCTTGCTGCTTAACTTCTCGTGTAATGATGAAACTCCAAAGACTCTCCCCCTCCAGAATTCACAATCATGGCTCCACTGGCTGCGTCACTTAGCATGAGATGTCAGCATTTCATTCTAAGAACAAAGCCACCGTAATGGCCTAAATAATTCTAATTATCTCATCAGTTTTTCTTGTTTAAATCCCATTCCTAGTACAAACTCATTTTGCTTAAAGTCTTTTTGTTTATATAAATGTTTACCTAATGTCTTTTTCAGATGAAAGAGGCTATAACAAAAAGAGTTTCTGTTAAGGATATATGAGGTTCAAATCTTTAATAAGAGTGTTGAGGAGATTGAAGGAGGTCTAGGAGCCAGTGGTTATCTGGATTTCCCAGGGTAAATAGGAATCTGTATTCTTATTTTTTCTGAGTTTCTGTACTTTTATAGCTTCATTTTGCCAGATTGTCTAGCATAAAGCCCCAGAACACCAGTTCATGGCATCTCTTGCTAGATTTCTTTTGAGTTAACAATTGCTTGATTTTGTCTCTACTTCTCAATAGAAATCCCAGAGAAAGTAGATTGTATTAGCCTGGTTTACTATACCAAAGTTTCTGTGCAGCTAGTAAGTTGATTATTCTTGGTCAATACCCACTCCTGCCTAATCATTTGCAGAGAGAGAAGAGACTTCATTATTTTATACAAGATTATTTCTTCTTCAGGGACTAGGAATAGAGGGATATTTCATTTAAAGGGTTAAGTGTGCATGAAAAGTATTTTAATAACAAGTTAAAATGATAGTCTGAGGGGGAAGGAAAATTTTATTCCTTAGGGCATGATACTGACCAGAAGATTTGAAGAATCGTAAAATTTTAATATTCAGTGGTGTCTGCATGGTAAGTTGAAATCACTTCATGAGAAGTCAGCAAACACGACAAATCAGGGCTTCCACCTCTGTATTCCCCTCTTTTACCTTATCCTTATAGCAGTTTTACAAACACACTACTGCCTCTCAGTGCTTTCAGAGGGGAAAAAAAGTCTTAATGACTCAGCCAGGCAGCAATACCCGAGTTCATTTATTACCGTGGTCACAGAATGGAGTAAACAAATGACTCAATCCTGAGTCTCATATTCTTTCATGGAGTGAGCATGCTGGTCAGTGCTATCTGAACCTCAGAGGTTACGAGAGATCTCAAAATAAGATGGAGACTGTCAGAAGAAAGAGTTATGAATAATGAGCACCCAAAAATCACCAGCAAGGCTTCCGGAGGATCTGACACATGCTTCAGTCCAGAGAGTGAAATGACACAGGGCAAGCATTTAAGGCCATGAAAGAGTCCAGGATACCAAGAGGTTTTGTTGATGTTGCTGTATTTTGCTGCCTTAAAATATAATTCTTTATTCAGCTTAACTTACTTATTTTAGCTTTTCCATACAGCTCATTCAGCACTCAATCTTCTAATTATTTTGATATTTCCTCAAATCCAAAATTCAGTTGTATGTGTATGCATCCAAGTAAAGAGAACCCTTGACAGTGTTCAACAGTTATGGCATATTCATGGCTATATGATAAGGTCCTCTTGACTTGCTCCAAATGAAGTGAGCTCCTGCAACTAAACTTCTTGTTAAAGGGAAAGTAATATAGAAGGACCCAGAAGCACTTGCTAGTAATCTTCCATGGACACTTATGCAATTGCCAGAAGGTCAGCCTGACCACAGAAGTCATTCCTATAGAGTGAAATAAAATATAAGTGAAAATGATGTACAACTGTGGCATCTTTTACTTGTCATAGCTGATGTTAAATGTTGCTAAGATTCACAGAACTTTCAAGGGTTCATCTGATACAACCAACCACTTAATTTCACCTACTTTATATTTTTGTGAAGCATTGAAAGCACATATAGAAAAGAGTTAGCTTTGTCTTAGATTTTCTCCCAACCAAGGACATGTTTGTTTCTATTACATTCCATATCTTTGGACTTTCCTTTTAAGCGATAGTAGTTTCAGAGACAGATGGAAACATAGATGCAGAAAACTCATTGATTTTATTCTACACATCTAACCCTCAACTAAACCCAAATAAACTTTGATTTCCCTGCTCCATTTTTTACTATGTATTTCAATAAAAAATATTATATATAAATGAGAAGGGACAATAAAGAGGAGGTTTCAAGGGGCATGGGAAGAAAACCTGACCTGCTGAACTAGGACATCTGAATGGCCTATAAGAATGTGACTATGAAGTAACCTAGGTAACCAATGACCAATAGAAAAGGGTAATACTGCCTGGAGGCTCAGAGAGGCCAATAAAAGTCTTACAGCCAATTTCAACTGGAGAGAGTTAACACCCCTAAAGGGATTTGTGCCTCCATCTCTCATCTTTTCTCCTCCATGAGAGGGACCCTCTTCCAACTCTCTGTGGAAGTGCTCTAAACTTTTTCTTTTTACTTCTTAAATAAAATCTCTTTGTTACTCTGAAACTTGTGCAGGTTACAATTTTGCTTTCTATCCTCTCTGCCTGAGCTGCTCCAGTTTTATTTCCAGTTTCCATTCATTTTTGCTTTCAATTACCACCATGCCTCAGTTCAACTTCCTAGCTCAACCAAGTCATCAAACCCCGGTTGGAGGAAATGGAACCCCTGACCCTCAACAATAAAAACACAGAGCTCCAGTAAATTAAAGTAATTACCTACTCATCCAATTCCCATCCTTCCTCTTTGACTATTTATTAAGATTATATTATAGGAAAAGTGATGACGATATCCATAGTAATTGCTAATAAAAATTCAGCCACACCAAATGCATGGAGAAGCAGAAAATTAAAGGTGAACCCATTCTGTATTGGGAACACCTAGCATGGGAATACAGTCATAGTGACCTTTTCCCTTTCTCTGCTGAACTGACTTCAATATAATTCTTTTCATCCCCATATAAGATGAGAAAACCACCTCCTGTGGAGGTGGAGACTTACACGAGGTTTCTCTCCCTTGCTAAGATCCTTACTCAAAGAATGGTCATGAAAGCTGCATACTGATCACATTCTTAAACCTTTTTGCCCAGGCTGCAGTGGAAGCCTGGATTAATGAGACTGATAAACTCTGATTTACCCTTTAGGACAATTAGAGAAAAACATCCCACAGTGATTGTGCAAGGCCAATAGGACAGGCCCATCACCAAGCTTCAGCTCTCTTAACAGGCTATTGTTCCAAATAACTTTGAATCACAATAGGGAATGGCAAATGTGAATCCTTCCTTTCTTCCCCTTTCCTTGAGTGAGGGGACAGAGTCAAAGGTCAAAATTTCTGGAATAAAGTGATACTTCAAAGGTAACAATAATAGAATGTTATGATTATCAAAGTTATTATTGATAAAATATTTTCATCCATACTGTCACTTTGACAATTTTATTTGTTTTGTACCTGAGCTCTCCAGGAAGTACCCAGCCATGGATGTCTCTATTTTTCATACTACCTGGCTGGATACTTTCCGAACAGCCTTTATACATTCAAGTGATCCACTTATGTTATCTTTTTATTTTCCAAGTTAGGGTGAAAATGGCAATACAAAGCACTTTGGGAGAAAAACTCACTTTGACTGAAATCTAAATAAAACATGTTGTTTATTCATAATGTGAAAATATTTGATGTGTAAATGCTCATTGGATTAAGGAATCTAAAAACAAACTACTGATACTTTAATTATATACCTGAGTCATCAAGATGGCATAATAGGATGTGCTTGAACTGTGATGCACCTACATTTTCTACTTACATATATTTAATTTCAATTCCAGCTTAATTTTCTATGCCTGTTTCTGTCTTATATTTTGGAGCCTAAGAAGTAGTTTGCAGTAGGCTAAATAATGGCTCCGAGATATGGTCATGTCTTAATCCTTAGAATCCTTAGATTCAATGGCAAAAGAGATCTTGTAGACTGTGATATTAAAATGGGAGGATTATACTAGGTTAACTGAATGAGCCTAATATAATTTAAAAAGGAAGCCAAAGAGTCAGAGGAGGGACAGATGTGACAATAGAAGAAAAGTTAAGAGTGATGCTAATGCTGGTTTTCAAGATGATGCCAAGGAATGTGGAAAGCCTCAAGAAGCTATGAAAGGTAAGGAAGGCCTTACCTTTAAGGAATTCCTTACCTTAAGGAATTTTCCCCTACAGAAGGGGTGTTCATCCTGCAGCCTGTAGGCCTAATGCAGCCTAGGATGGCTCTAAATGTAAGCCAGCACAGAATTGTAAACTTACTTAAAACATTGAGTTTGGGGGCTGGGCACTGTGGCTCACACCTGTAATCCCAGCACTTGAGATGCCAAGGAGGGTGGATCGCCTAAGCTCACAGGTTGGAGACCAGCCTGAGCCAGAGAGAGATCCCTTCTCTAAAAGATAGCCAGTCCTTGTGGCGGGTGCCTGTAGACCCATCTGCTTGGGAGGCTGAAGCAAGAGGATCACTTAAACCCAAGAGTTTGAGGTGGCTGTGAGCCAAGATGCCACAGCACTCTACCCAGGGAGACAAAGTGAGATTTTTTTGGTGAAACTCAATTGGAGATAACAACATCACGTTGCAGTGTCATATAAAGTAAACATATGTACATTCTCACCATTTGTGCGCATGTGCAGCTTCAATTTTATGGAGATGCAGCTTCCAGTGTGTTAATTTCCAAGTGTAGACAGTGGAATTGACACCATCAGATGTTACTTGATGTGGCGACTGGGTGAGGCCATGATTATAAATAATATTTCAACTTACCATTGAAGCATTAAGCTTTTAAGAGTTACTTAGCAAGCTTTCTTATTTGATCATTAAGGATGCTTCCACACCTTGGTGTCACTACATACATTGCCTGAGATGCTTTATAAAAGCCTGCTGCCTTGCCCTGCATCAGCAGCTGAGTTGTGGAAAGGCCCAAACCTTGCTTTCTATTTTCCTGTCAATTAATTTTTACAATAAAAGTAAATATAGTCCCTAATGTGTTATTATTTATTAATCCCAATATGGCTTCTACAATGTCTCAAAAGAAAATAAAAACCCTGCAAAAGAAAAATTACAAATGAAGGAAGATTATTAAATAAAAAGTAGATAAATGACTTTGTTTTGTCCAGGCAAATAGTAAGACACACCGCATAATTTATAGGGAATCTGTGCAAGCTTTTAAAGACTATAATTTGAAAGGGCATTATATAAACAGATAGGCTGCCAAATTTAATGTATATGAAAGATTGTGGCATAAGGATCACATATAAGGATTGTGTCTTCTCTACGAAAAAATATTTTTTAAAGTTGCAACTCAGATGGAGTCCATTGTAAAGGCCAGTTATGTGGTAGCACATTTAACAGCAAAAATATCAAAACCATTTACTGATGGTGAATTTATTAAACAATGTATAGAAAGCATGGCAGGTATAGTTTTCCCTGAAAAAAGGGGAATATTACTAAAATCAGTTTGTCTCACCAGACTATAGCCAGGTGAATTAAAGAAACTGAAAATTTTATTAATAGCAATTGGGAGAGTAAAACTGCTAATTTTAAATTTTATGCTTTGGTGGTGCATAATAGCACTGATGCTACAAATACAGCTCAACTTACAGGTTTTTTTTAGCAACATTGATGACGAATATAAATGGCTTATATTTAGTGCTATTAAAAGACACAACTAAATCAAGACGCAGTAAAAAATATGTGAAAGCAATTTTCTTTATCTATTGTCATCACATCTGGTGCTCTGATGGTGCCCTGGCCATGGTAGGTAAAAGAGAAGAACTTGTATAATTCATAGAAGATGATGCAATTGTCACCTAAACTCACATTTGAGGGAGTATCATTGCATAGTACCTCAAGAAAATTTGTGTGCAAAAGCTTTAAAAATGGATAACATCATACAAATCGTCATCAAGATTATGAATTTCATAAGGGTCAAGGGATCAAATCATTGTTAATTCCAGGAATTCCTTAAATTTCTCAGCTCTGACTATGGTGACATCATTTACTTTTCATCAATAAGATGGCTAAGCCAAGGCTAATGTCAAAAAATCTTTATGATTTGCTACATGTTATCAAGTTGTTCATCAAAAATCAAATTTATGCCAGAACTTGGTGGTGAATTGGCTTATAGATTTAGCATTTTTAGTGGATTTAACTGTTCTTTTAATGAGTTAAGCATGTGTCTTCAAGGTGACAACCAGCTTATCAATACAATGTATCAAACCGTAGCAGCATTCGAAATGAAACAAAGCTCCAATCAAGACAAACAGTTTTATGCATTTTAACAGGTTGGCTAAGTGCAGTCCTGTGAACATTAAAATATATGCAGCTTTGCTTTTATATTTGGTACAATAATTTGAAAACATATTTCAAAATTTCTGAGAAAATAATCAATATCTTTGTGCACTTGTGATTCAATTTTCAGTTGGCACAAATATGGTACCTGCCAATTTTCAAATGGAATGCATAGAACTGAAATCTGACATTCAACTTCAAGAAAAATTTGATCACGTCTGGAATTTTATGGGGACTATCTTCTCAGGAGCAAATACCCTTTGCTTCACAATTATGCCTTATTCATGTCATTACTTTTGGCAGCACCTACATTTGCATGCAAGTATTTTCAAGAATTAGTAAAATTAGAACCCAAATATCTGATGAGCACCTTGAGAACTACTTCCATTGAACCAGATACTGATACATTAGCTTCTCAAATACAATGTAAATATTCCACTCATTTTATATTGGCTACTTTACTTTTGCTTATATATTAAAAATATCAAAGAAGATGTTTTATTACTTACATATGTTTATTTTCTATGTTAGTGATTGCACATGGGAACTGCTCAACAATTTTAAGAGTCTGTGAATGGGCCGCTGCATAATTAAGATCATTAAATGAAGATTCTTTTGCTTATCTGTGGTGGTGGATATCACGGAAATTATGCACAGACTTTTTTTTTTTTTTTTGCTCATCAGCTTTCATTAGTTAGTGTTTGTGTATTTAATGTGTGGTCCTTTTTCTTGTAACATGGCTCAGAGAAACCACAACTTTGGACCCCACTGCTCTAGAGACTGGAAATGACAAGGAAACAGAACATCCTCTAAAGCCTTGAATGCAGCCCTGACATACCTCAAGTTAGTGCTGTGAGATCCAGGTGGACTTATGACCTCCAGAGTTGTATATTAACTTATTTGTATTGTTTTAATTCACTAAATTTGTGTTCATTTAGTATAGCAGCACTAAGAAACTAATACATAATCTAACAATTCTATTATTAAGTCATTTTAAAGAATTTTGGGGGCAATATACATGAATGTCCTAATTTATTACCCATTTTTAAAATGATTATTAGCAGATCTCAGTTGACCCACCCTTACTGTACTATTCAAAGGATTTGGATTAGGTCACTATTAGATTTTGTGAAGATCTATAACTAAAAAATATACCAAATTATTTTTTCCTACTTATACTCAAAATTATCCAGGTTACTGTAACAGAGCGAATGGCTTGAAAAAAATGGCAAAAGTGTTTTCTGTCTCTTTAAAACTTCCCATACCCTTTTTGGAAACTGAGGAGGCCTATATTCCTGCCTCGACTGTGGTCAGAAGAGGCAGGGGAATATCTTTTGTTCTTTTGCTATGGGAAATGGTTCAGCTGATCGGTCAAACTATCCCAACTGTCCAGATGAAGATGGAGGCCCAGAGCCTGACTAGCAGATGCCTGCAGGCCTCCCAGGCGAGAAGAGGTCTTGGCTTTGTCTTCAGGAGAGATGATTAGAACCTTTAACTGTAGTTCAACAATAATAGATCCTCCCTTTTAAAAGCTCTATGTTTCTGCTTGTGTTCAGGACATCTGGTATTTTGAGAAAAATAGTCTGCAATTTTTTCCCCTTTCCTGGAAAACTTCTCTTTTTTTCTCTTCAAACCACTCATTTTGGTTCTTCTCATGGTGTGGCCTTGAGAACAAGTGCCAAGCTTTCGATAACATTATCTGCCTTAAAAGTATTTGCATCTTTATTAGTTTTTAAATGTACTGATCTAAGATTAAGCTCACTTTCATATGTTACCAAATTCATTATTGGCAATCCATAAAACAAGGGATGGTGTGAAATTTTGTTTTATTTTGAGATAGGCTGTAAAGATCTTCTAACCCTTTGCAGATTCTAAGAACTAAAACTAGTAAATGCACATTTAAAAAGAGTTAGGTAACTTTTTAAGTTCCTCCGAGTTGAGTGGGTTATTTAAAATAAAGCGATGGGGGTAAACAGAATGATCTTACAAGGATACTTGTATTTTCATTTTAAAAACATTTAATAAGAAGGACATTTTTGCTATTATACCACGCTTATGAAATATCAAATATTGACACTCAGTAATACTATCACTCAATAATCACTCATCCAAATCAAAAGAAATGTTGAAGAGGGGCGGAGCAAGATGGCTGACTGGAAGCAGCTTCCGAAAAAGGCTCCTGTACAAAAGGGAAGATAACCTCCAGAAACTGCGCAATTAAGCTGAATACTGGGAGCCCAGCTGAGAGAGAAAAGTGATTTCTGTGGGTCACCTCTGCTGAGACTGGCTGCGACCCCAAGAAAGCAAGCTCCAGGTACAAAATTCGTCTGAAAGGAAGAGTGTCTGGCCCCTCCCCCAAGAAAGCTCTGAGCTTCTTGCTTTTCTGTTTTCCTTTCTTTTTTTTCTCCTCTTTTGCTTCTGTGAGTTTTCTACAGACAAGCAGTGAACTGTAGACCTCTTGTCTCACCCCATGGAAGAGTGCTGTGGGAAGTGAGGTGTGCTTCCACTGAGCACCCGGGTGTGACTCTGAAAGCTCTATTGCTAGGCAGAAAAACTGAACTAAAGTTTTCCCCACCATTCTGAACTTACTGTACACTCTTCCCCCCTTACCTGATGAACCAGAAGCCTAACCCCCACTGAGACTGAGGGAGGAGGTCCCTGAGCAGCGCCCCCACCCCACCTGCTGTTCCAGCAGGAAAAGACAAGGGGGGGTGGGGGGAAGGTCCGTGGTGAGCCTCCCTCCTTCTGGCCAGGGAAGCCGCAGGTGATTACCTGGCCCTGCACCCCGTGCTTGCTGGGCTTCTGCAGGTCCGCCATCTGCTAGAAACTCTGCTGGCGATTGCCAGAACTCTGCAGGTCTGCCCCCAGCCAGGAACTCCTCCAGTGACTGCGCAGGCCTCTGCCTGGCACCCACAAGGCCCGCGCAAAGCCCCTGCAGGTCCGCCCCTGGCCAGTAAATCCCCTGGTGACCATGCGGCACTGTAACCCAAGCCTGCAGGGCTTTTGCAGGAACACCTTCTGCCAGGAACTCTGCCTGCAACCATAAGGCCCCTGCAGGGCGGCCCATGGCCAGGAACTCCCCCAGC